>JAAIIK010000425.1:2512560-2588822 GCA_014706435.1 Silurus glanis
ACTTGTTTGTCACGTAGCAATAAAAAATATACTAAAAACCTGGATTAATCTGGTTAGTCACATTGTACTGCTATTATTTTGAACATAACTGTATGTCCAATTATTGACCCCCAGCAGACAAGGCACATTCCAAAGGGGTGATTTGCATACATCAGGCATCTGCCAATGTGCAGAATGTTCATCTACACATCAAGGAAAGTCCCTACAGCTAGCAGAAGAACAACAATATTTCTGCAATAACAGAAATCCTTAACAGCAAGCCTTTAATCACACCTGGGTACAAAAACTTGGGTGCAAAAACTTTAGCCGAATGTGTTGAAGTAGTAAAGCAAACGATCTAAAATGAAATGCTTTGGTGAGTTTTGTAACTCACTCGTAATTGGTATGATCGAAGCTCATAGATATTGGGTCCCTCGCGTGGAACTGGCTCGTTCCAGAAGCTGAACTCTAGCAATAGCTGATTGCGGCGAGAGAGCAGCATCTTCCCTCGTTCGTTTCTGTACTCCAAAAATTCCTGGTTACAAGATATGGACATTAAGTCACTTTTGAGTATATTAGGCAAATTGTGAAAATCAGACATTAAAGATGAATAAAGCTGACCGTTTATACTGAATAATGTGACACTCTTGATTTCATACAAGCATTTAGCACTATACTGAATAGTACACTGAAGCTACACCAGTACACTACGAAGTGTCATCTACCTTATTATTTTTCAGTTTGTTCATGACTTCGGTCAGGGCAGGGTAGCCTCCTCGGTACCTCCACAGGTGGACTGTGCACAAAGAAATACACGGTTCTGTTTACACACTCCAGAGTTACTCATGATTCTGTGTACTGAAATGTTCCATAATTTGTTTACGAGATCACATAACGGCAAAAGTCACTGCATGATGAAATTGCCCTAAGAAACCCTTACTTTAATGCACATGAACACACTATGTATGGGTGCACGAAATCGATACAGGATACTTTTTGCCATAAAATACTGACCCCCTGTCAAACACTTGTTATACTTTCAATTCGAATTTATTAACTACAATTACTATTGTTGAAAAGAAAACCATTTATTAATCATAATGGCTTGGAAGGAAACTTTTTAAACAATTGGCACTAGTAACAAGTAGAAATGAAAATTAATAAATAATAATAATAGTTATAATACCAATGGCAAGCTAGTGAAGCATACACAGCTCAGAAAAAACATTTAAAATGTATAAAAGGTTAAAAAAAACCTTTCACTCTACATTTATTTATTCATATATTTACATTTATTTATTTATTTCTGTGGCTTGGAAGAACAAGGTGCTGATCTGTAAGGTCCTACCGGCCTGGTCTTGCTCTCCATACCAGGTGTTCCATGTTCCCACCAGCTCACAGGGGTAGTATTTATCCGCATGGATCGAAGGCAACACATCCTCACTGTGGGCCACAATGTAGGCATGGAGACCATCAGTTATTTACTGTTTCAAAGCCTGAATATTGGACAGTGCACAACAGGGACAATCGGGTTGAGAGCAACAACACAATTGCATTCAAAATTCAAAATCCACTATCGAGACCTGTTTGCAATTTAAGAAGCAATTTTAAATAGGTTTTGAAAAAGTCAAAAGTCATTTTCCTTGAAATGCATTTCAGGAATGGAGGGCAGCAGATTCCTGCTCCTGCCAATCACATCACAGGAATAGAACTAAGTACCTTCCGGATAGAGTTACATCACAGGCGGTATATCATATCAATCAGCCTTGAGGCTTTCCAACAGGCAATTCTTGATAAATAAATTGAAAATAGTTAATTGGTTGAGAAATAGGAAGGAGTCGGTGCTTACCAAAGTTTGTTATAAGCATCCAGACATTCAGGCTTCACGTTGTGAACTGAAAGAAAGAAAAACATTAATTATTGAGGACACTGTTAAGCATTTCACTGCTTCCTTTGTCAAAGAAATTTACTGGCAATTTTACTGTAATTGGCCCTTTGGGATATTTGCCCGTTACTCTAATTAGCCCTAATCTTAAAGTCATTTCTTGTAATTAGCGATTCTGCTCAATTACTGTACATATGTATATTGTATCATAAATGTAATGTGTTACAATCAAAACGTTTTATGTCAGTTATGCTCATTATTATATGGTGAAAAAAAGTAATAAAAAAATGTCAGCTGCTTTGCTATATTCTACTTAGCGTTAGCTGCACTTAAAAATCTTCCTTTTTGCAAATGTCCTACTTTAGAGCAGACATTTTATTATGTACAGTATGTTCCCACCTGGGAAAGGAAATACCTTTAAACTAATAATTAAGTATATCAATGGACCTGAAGCCATGGTGACCTTTGATTTGACCCACCAACCCAAATATGAGAAGAGGAAAATAAATGAAAATGCTATTGTGACAAATCATTATTTCTGATGTAATTTTTTAATTTATTTTTTTTTTTAAAGTGAGCACATTATCTGTCAGCAGATTATCAGTGAACAAGTGTAAACTGAGAAGTGAACTAACTGATTCTCACCTACAGAATATCCTGAGGTGGTTAGTAAGCCTGTTTTTTGCAGCCCAGATTTGAAATAAAAAGAAAAATTTTGGAACTAGAAGCTGGTGAACCCTGGGGCGTGTTTGCAACCAGTGCAAACTCGTTTAGAACCCCGTGCCATTAGTTTGAAGTGGAGCGGTAAAGTGGTTCGCAACGAGCGTTCGCTCTAAAACCTTTAATTAGAACAGTGATAGTGTAAAAGGGAATTTCAGCGTCATTATTATGATTGTGTCCCGTCTGCTCATGCGTTTACAACAAGGGTGCGTTATTTCGAAGCCTTCAAAAAAGTCCCCAGGACACCAGAGAACATCGAGACTGTTTTGACAACAAGCATCAGCGCTACATTTGGGGCAACATAATGTGCAAAGGTAGAATACTGCACAAGTTAAAGCTTCATCCCGACATATCGCAGATTGAACTCAAACCCAATGAACACGAGCTGCGTCAACGGTTTTGTGAACGATTGTGTTAAAGTGAACGAGGACGCCATTCATGAATAACTTGTGGATTTCCGACAAGGCCCATTTTTTCACTTTAACGGACAAGATTTCCAATACTGGTCAACGGAAAATCCTTTTGAGCTTCACCAGCATCCAGCATTAAGAGTTCTGTAAGGTGTGCGGTCTAATCACATGCTGTCATAGGCCCTTGGAGGGCATTGCAACCAGAGTTACATTCGATCGGTATGTTGCTACGCTTGAAAAAGAATTCACATATCTGAATATCAAAAACACCAGGACAGAGCCACTACGAAAACTGCTCGACAATCGACGGCAGCTATTTGATGATTTGTCGATTTCACGCAACGTGACATTCCATGGCGTCCGAGATCCCCGGATCTCATTGTCTGTAAAAAAGTTTCTGTGGGGACACTTTAAAAGTATAACCCACACATCCTGCTAACCTTAAAAGGAGGATTAAAGAGAAAATCACTAGCATTCTTGACATGTTACATTGAGCAATACAGAATTATACCACCCCGTATTATATAATCAGAGAACCATAGCGACTCTGATTGTAATAATTGGTTTTAACGCAGATTTTTAGCCCACGGTCCTCAATCAATCAGATTTTTGGCCAAATCCATCATGTACCTTCCCAAGCCAAAAAAAAAATAAAAATCACCCAACATACTACAAATCCCATGAATGTAGCACACTAACAATAATGGTTAGATGTATTACTTACATTGAATTTTATAAAGGTTACTTTCTTCTTTCTTAGCCAGGAGGTGCGAGTGGGCATCTTTCCTTGGGTCCACTTTGCGTACAAACAGAGATTTAAACCAGCTCTCCTCTCGGTTTCTGTTACTGGATGCTGACAATCCTCTAGGAGAAGAATGTAAAAATTAGGTGTTTGCAATAGGGCTGGGCGATAAATCAATTTTATTGATTAACTCGAATGTGTAGTTTACATCGATCTGTTTTAATAAAAATCGGGTTTCTCTTTAATGTCCGCCGACGCTCCTCTCTGGGCTCCCATAGTTTCGAACGAGCTCAGCCCTCCCCCCGCGCGTTTGCCATAGAGATACACAAACAACATGGCAGCGAGCGGAGAAGAACTCGTTCCCAAGAAAGGCACAGTGTCATCTGTAATTTGGAATTGGTTCGGTTTTGCTGCGTCAGACGCAGCACACACAACACCCCGCTGCAAATTGTGTTTGAAGGCTGTTGCAAGCAAAGGTAGCAGTACCACCAATTTACTGCAGCACCTCAAACAGAGGCATGCTGTCGAGTGGGAGAGATGTAGGACCCTACGAAATGAACAAGACAGCGGCAGCACAGGACTGCGGTTAAGCAGCCGCATCTTGAAAATACACGGTTAAGCAGCCGCACTTTGTTTAGTGTTGCGCGTCTAATCGTACACTTACGTGCTGGGAGAGGTCAAAATACACGTAAAGACGCTTCAGAACGGCGTTTCCGTTAAGAAACAGAAAAATCAGAGCATTTGAATCACCATATTCAAACACTCATAAAACATTTTTTTGAGGTTTACACAATCTTTCAAATAATTCTTATTTAGAATCTCCCTGTCTATTATATTCTTATTTCAAGAGTTACTGTGGAGTTTTTAAGAAAAGTAAAGGCAAAATCACTCCAAGCATCACTGCATTTTTAACCATGTCCCACATTCAAACACTCATAAAAAAAATTTCTTTGTTGGTTTGCTCAATCTTTCAAATACTTCTAATTTACAGTGTCCCTGTCTATTACTCTGTTAAACTTTCTCATTTTACTGTGGAATTTTGGAGAAAAATAAAGGCAAATCACTCAAAACCTCAGGTGCATTTTCAACCATGTTCCACATTTAAACACTCATAAAACATTTTTCTTTGTAGGTTTGCTAATTTTACAATGGCAGGGCCTGCCATCTTGTATTTTTGTTTCTGATTGCACTTTAACCCAAAGTGGGTTATAATCCCAGAAGGGTAAATAAACTTTATTTAATAAAGTTAAAACTTTTTTTGAACATTTTCTTTGTCATATGCAGATTGATTTTAAGCAGGGGAAAAAAAAAATCGATTTAAATCGCAAATCGGATTTTTTGTGAAAAAATCGGGGATTTTTTTTTTAGGCCATATCGCCCAGCCCTAGTTTGCAATGTACTGTATTGTAAGGAATCCCTGCTTAAAAAAAAAAAAAAAAAAAAAAATCCAACCTGCTTAACGAGCTACCAGATATCAAAAATTTAAAAAGTGTGTGTGTATGTGTGTGTGTTTGTGTTTAAAGAAAATAGCACAACATTACCACTGTTTAAATACCTTTAACAGTTATTGATCGATTGATTAAACTAATGCAAAACGATAGATGGAAAATAATGTTTCATTTCGACCAACCAACTAACCAATCAGCTTCATTTGCAACAGTGAACAGTGCTTGTTTTAGCCAGGCCTGAAAAAAAAAACATTGATAGATTGCAAGTTCCTTGAGTTCAATTTCTGGTTTCCACTACAAATACCATTGACATACCAGTCACTGTTAAACATTAAACCAGAATGGTTTCCACTACTAAATCATCATCCAACCAAAAGAAACCGAAGAAGGGATGTGCTAGCTCCATGGATAAACTGTTTGACTTCTGATGGGAAGACCATGGGTTCAAATCCCACCACCACCACAATACAACTGCTGGGCCCTTGAGCAAGGCCCTTAACCCTGCTCAGCTGTATAACCGAGTCGTTCTGGATAAGGGCAAATGCAAACTTCCTGAAATCGGGATGCTAAATGATGTCCGGTCTCCAAAAGGTCAAAAAGGGTCTATGTGACCTACAAAGATGTTTTGCTGTTTTTTAATGGAATCCACCAGACAAAACCTGCCACCAACAGAAGACAACAAAGTACCAGTAGAGACCATTAGGGACCATTACAGTTCCATTAATACCATTACAGGATTTTTCTTATTGCAGCCACACTGCAATCAAATGCCTTTAATCATAGTCACTATTTCTACATAGTGTTTGTACTGTAACAGAATATTGAAGTGTGTGTGTGTGTGTGTGTGTGTGTGTGTGTGTGTGTGTGTGTGTGTGTGTGTGTGTGTCCTTCAGCAATCAGTAATCTGCTACACCCTTAAACTAATCAAGCAGCTTGCACTGAATATAATGCATTCTAAAAATGAAATGCATTCACACCTGTTTCGTAATGAACCGGATGATAAATAAATCTGCTTTACTTGTCTGAAACATGCACGAGACACGGGCCATTACCCAATCCACTCCTGTACCATTCTCTGATAAGGAAGCGTCGTGATAACAAACAGACAGCTCTATCAAACAGTATTGCAGATTAGAAAGGGTTCATACCTGATAAGAGTGACCTTCCCTTTCATCCTGGCTGTGTATTTTGCCGAACCAAGGCCGCTAAAACAACGTTGAAGGACTCCAGACGCCATCTTCCCTGCCAATCATAAAAACCCGTCGCTGTATATCGGAAAGGAAAGGGTTAAAAGTGTAATGCTCATTTGGTCCACCCGGGGGCAGTAGAAATCCTAGTGGGGTGACTTTTCAAAAATATATGCAGTAGGGATGTGCATATCGCGGTAGTCATAAGAGGCAATGCATTATAATATATTTAATATGATAATGCATGCATTAATATTATTATGCATTTCAAAAAATATAAAAATGCATGACCTATTGGGACTTCCGTCGCATTTCCATAACTGAGACCGATTCACAGCCAACAATACGATACATTGAAGATACATATGAACCGCTGCGATACGATTCACCCCTGTTCTGTTACGATTCAGTGCGATCCGATTTCAATCCGATTCAACACAATGTGATTTAATGCAATACGATGCAATGAAAAAAAGATGATGCTTTGCAATTCAATATGGTATAGATAGTTCGCTTTCATTTCTTTGGTTCAGACAGACAGCAAATCATAAGTTTATTTTGGTGCCTTCTGACTTCTAACATGGCCCTTTCACAAACAGGCCTTTGCAGTGAAAAATAAATAAGGAAAAAAAAAATCAATAAAACCAGCCGTTTGATTTCCATTCTTTCTCCAGGTAGATATATTTAATGTGACTCTCAGGACACACCTCGGTCATAGTAGTGTTGTGACACGTCATATTCACGCAGTGGTGCTGAGAACACGCTTGAGAAACAATTCAGCTAGGAGAAATCAATCTACATATAAAATATCGGTCACAAATTATTAGTCACTTTCGAAATAATAAAAATATAACGCACCTACAAATAATGAAATATAAATAAATGTTTTTTTTTGTTTTTTTTACAGATGTAAATCTGTTAAAAATTATGGCAAATTGCTGATGCACACTTTTATTCCAATAATTTACCATCCCTAATATGATCGTGTAATTTGCGGGGGGAAAACACTTTTAGATACCCTCGAAAAATATGTAATGGATGTAATGGTTATAACCAGTGGCATGCCTTCAGGGCCAGCAAAGCCTTCTCTGCTGACCTACACACTATAAGAATAAAATAAAATATGTAAACACGATTAATCGCATGATTGTCAACTCGTGATTAATCGCAACTTAATCGCACATTTTTATCTGTTCTAAATATACCTTAAATTATTACTGTTCAAGTTTTTAATACTCTAATCAATGCTTTATATAAATGTATGTTTATTATTAACGAAACCATGATAAACATAGACATGTTTCAAAGATGGTAGACATGTTTTTCAAAGAATTTGTTCATGTCTATTAAACACATGGAGAAAAAATAACATTCTCAGATGACACGGAATCTCATGAAAATATTTTTGTAAATGTTTTAAAGTAATTATTGTGTTTTAAATGAACTAAATCGTCATGACACCAAACAAAACTTTTGGCATGTTTCCACACGGACTGTTTTAATAGCCGGATGTGTGCTTCATGGTGGATTTTGGTGCTTGACTTGAGACTTGGCGCATCAGTAAACCAATTGTTTATTGAATAAAAAATATTTTTTTGTCGAGTTTTAAAAATGTTTTATTTCTGAGTAAAAAAAGAACATGAATAAATGTGTGTTGCGTTGAGGGTTTTAATTTCCCCATTTTTTTATATCTATTTATATTTGTAATCAAAATGGTTAAACAGAAATGCACGTGTTAATCGCGTGTTAATCACGTGTTAATACAACAAGTGCAGTTGGGTTCCCTGGTGGTCTAGTGGTTAGGATGCGGCGCTCTCACCGCTGCGGCCCGGGTTCGATCCCCGGTCAGGGAACCAACCCCAGCCATTAGGGTTGCACAAGCCTTAGTGCCGGGGAGGGTCGTGTTAGGAAGGGCATCCAGCGTAAAAACATGTGCCAAATAAAACATGTGGATGGTCCGCTGTGGCGACCCCTAATGGGAGAAGCCGAAAGAAAGTTAATACAATTAGTGCAGTTAAAATTAAATTGCATTACATATTTTTCCCCAATAGTCTATTCTCCTCATTTCATAGCTTCTCTTTTAGTTGCTCTGCTTCCCGGAAGTAAATGTTAGAGTTTCTGTCCATTCATATTTCAGCCTTCATGTGTTGCCAGGATCAAAGAAAACTGCCTTGAAGCTTTCAGAATCAACAGAGCCTGTAGCTCCAAATACAGGACAATGGGACCATCTAGATTGCATGCAATAACGTTGACATGTTTATGTCTTTTGATTGGATTGGAGAGCGCCCTAGTCAGAGCTCGCAAATTACAGGAGCCTGTAACAGACTGCACAAGATCAAATATATTCATTTAGAATTAATAGCAGTTTTTTTCCCATTCCACAATTGCTGAAAGAAAAGAAGAAATGTATTAAGGCCATTTTTAAGAAAAGCTGGACATTGTGAGGAAAGGTCAAAAGAGTTTAAAACAGTTGTTAAGCCTTTTAAATAATTGATACATTTGCTTTTTCTTTCCTGTAGAATTTGCTCAAAACACACACAATGTTTTTGTGCAAAAAAAAAAAAACGTACTCCTCTGAGTTTTCCTGGTCAGAGAACTCAAATATGCACAGAAAAACCTGGGGTGGACTTTAATTTTGGGGTGGGGGTTAATATTGATGCTTCAGCTAGAGGTGATGTATGATCTGTGGCTGTAGTGAAAGGAGACTCGTTGAATTGTGTTAATTTGGTTTCTCACCAATAGAGACCACGAGTCGGGATCATTAAGCAGTTAGATTTAAAATAAGTTTCTACTGCGATTTCTTTGATTTGATGATCATGATTAATGACATACACATACATACTATGTAAAGGAACACCTTTTTTAGGATATAAACATGTTTGAATGGAAAGGGAATTATATTATATAAAAATTTACTCATAAATGGATTCGCTTACAACATCAGTAAGGATGAACGCGTACAAACAGGGTTTGTCAAACAACAACCTGCAACCAATTTTCAGTTTTTTATACATGTATTTTGTAGCATTCTATAGAGATTGATAAATGGTACAGAAACCAAAATATCTCTCTCTCTCTCTCTCTCTCTCTCTCTCTCTCTCTCTCTCTCTCTCTATATATATATATATATATATATATATATAAAAGCCTTTGACATATACAATACTTTAAAGTGGAGATAAAGCTAAGTGCTAAAAATTAAACCCATCAGTATGTTTGAAGTAAAAGACAGACTGCAGAATGTGTTTTGGCAAAAATAAAATATCTGTACAATCAATCTGTATAAAAACCAGTGTCATATCAGGTGTGAAATATTCGAGAAAGCATGCTGCTGAATGATTGAAAGACATCCGAGTTGACTTCATATAGAGTTGATAAGATCAATGTTTTGGACTGAACTCTTAATGATCTCCAAAGCATCACAGAAAATAGACTGAAAATAAAAGCTAATACCAGTTTCTTGCTCATCATTGGTGTGGTTAATTTCAATGGAAGGTTTTGTCACAACATCTCAGCTAAATACCCTACATGTTCTTAAAGCTTAAACACAAAACACACACACACACACCAGCATCATTGCTTAACTTCTTTGGTGCAATCAAGGAGATAAAGTTCTCAGTAGATGTGCCCAATGCTATGTTAGCTGTTGTTTTACTTAAATCTGAAACAAACTGATTGCCCGTCCAGAACCATGACTAAACCAGTATGTAGGATTGAATGCTATGGGATGGTGTTTGGGGTCTCATATATTTATGGCCTGCCCACATTCAGTGGATGTCACAAAGGAGTGCTTAAAGATAAAAAATGCAAAGGTACAACATTAATATACACATCTAGAAAACACTAAGCAAAGTCTGATATTCTATATGAAGCACCAGAAGCGGGTTGCTAACATTTTGCAGAAAAGAAAGAAGTGATCAATTCAAGGGTACCTATTTTTCTTGAGAAAAATAGATAGCAAACAAGGAAATTGGTGTGATGTTGTGGTTAGTATGCTGATGTGCTGGCAGAGCTATTTTTTATTTAGTATTTTGTGTTTTGTGTATTTGTCTTGCACTATTCTGTATTGTCTTGCATTGTCTTGTGTTGTCTTTGCACTGTTTGCACCAGGTTGCACACATGCACTTTATGTGGCGAGGACACTTACTAGTCCTTAGCCCTGTGTTTTCTGTGATTGTTGTATGTAGCACCAGGGTTTAGGAGGAACATTGTTTCATTTCACAGTGTTTAATGTTTCAGCTATATATAGTTAAAATGACAGTAAAAGTTTCTTGACTTGACTTGACTTGATTAACTGTGTGCTCTGGTTTCATGTTAAGGAGCTCTCATTTGACTTCACTTTGAGGTGTACTCTGAGGAAGTGGTAACATGAAAATATGTGACACATAGACCCACAGACATGAAACCATTGTAGTTTATTTTGGGTGGTGATGAAGTGTAGATGTTGAAGAAAGAAATCTCCGCATACACCGTCTTTCTTGTATATTAAAAAGGTTTATTAACAAAGAAATTCAGCATCTGGACAAGCACCTAGGATTTGCTTGGAGAGCGATTCAGAGCCAAATCGAATCGTCCTCCAGATCTAACGTCCTACCCCCATTATATAGGGGACTTTTTCTTTGTCTGCATCTTAATGTATACCAGATCTATGTGAGCTCATTTTCCAAAAATCTAAAGCCTAAAGAACATCGCCTTATATGGCCATATAAACATCGTCTAGTTGCATATGTCGACTCGTACAGATTCCAAGAAACGGCACATACGCCCTCTAGACCCTTCTTAACACAAAGCTTGGCCCAAACTCTAATATAAACCTTATCTTAAATGTATACATCTAGCCAACATCCCAAACCGTACAGAAAGTAATAGTTGAATTTCAGATACTACACCATCCTGAAGTGTCTTCTGTTAATAGAAGATAAAAGGAGAGAGTCAGTGTTGATGTATGACTATAATATTAACATGACTATGACTATAACTATATATACAATTATAAGGGGAAATAAAAATTAGTCACTATGCAATGATGATCTAATCATTTAACTGTTATTTATGACTAGTAAAAAGTGCATTGCAAAATTATGACTTGAGAAATTATGACTAATAGATTTACAGTTTAATGCCAAAATGTAGCATATGATTATGGATGGTACATGTTCGTACTCTCTAGGAGATGAAAAACATGCCAAGGGTCTGTCAGTGCTGGCTTTTGTGATTTGCACTGAAAGGTACAAAACATGATAATTTTTCATGTTGTTTGAAGATTCCGAAATGCTGTTTCAGTATTAATTAAAATTACAGCAACATTGTTAAATAAACTGGTATAGCCATCTATCAAGGTTATTTGTAATATGTGAGAGACTAAACCCAGTTTCAGTTCACTTCAGCACTTCAGGTGTTTCTGTTTGCACTGCATTGCCACAATGATTGACCAACAATGGTACAGCTGGAATCAAACCTTAATGTACAACACTCTCACAAAAGCTCCATTAAACTAAGTCAACAACGTTGAGTCAACAAAACGTATCACCCCTCCATCTACACCTCTACAAAGGTCCCAGATGACAACAAAAATAAGGGAAAAGATAAAAGAAGAAGCAGCAGTGATCACTGGAAAATATTGCATCATTGTATGATTGCATCTGATCTCTGGTTAGAACAATTCCAATTAAATATAGTGTTCACTTCACACTTAATGATGATGTGCTGAAAATGGGTGGTGCTATGATTTCTGTAAAAAGGAACCCTGAAAAGCTGACTTCACACTTTCAAAGCCAACAGACCAAACAGCACAATGGTAAGAATTCATCAAATATACATGTAGATACATGCGAACAAGACACTGTACAAATATTTGTTAATGAGTACCATTACTGGTAAAGGGTATTATACTGTATATATATTTATAGATTTATATAGAAATAAAATTGATTTCTTACTTTACTACAGAAAGAGAGTTCATTATTAATTTATATGTAAATCTACCCTCAACATTGGTTGGTTATAAATATAGTGTCAATTCTTATTTCTTTTTAATTCTCCTTCAAGGGGTATTTTTTACCATTGCACTGGCTTATTTATGGTTCTTATCTGTAGCACAACTACGTTAGATCCTTTCTGATAGTGAAACATTCTGTTGTGGGCTTAAACACAGATGGACTCTTGAAGTTTTTAAATGTTCTAGATGTAACCACTGGGAAATGATCTTTTATTTATTAATTATTTCGCAATGTTCTCAGTGTTTAAACAGCCTCTATGTGTTTTTGTGTAAGACTTCTCAGCAGTTCCCTGTTATTTTAGCTGGCTAGCTGTTTACACATAATTTTGCATTGTCATAATGCATGATTGATTTTAATCAGTACATTTCATAATCCATGATTTGCTTGTTTGCACGCAACCAATAACCCAAGACACCAGATTTAACCAGCAAAATACACTTAGAATGGCATGAAACTAGAACCTTTTATGTGAAGTAATTATATGTACAATATTCTTTATGCAGGACTACAACTGTTCCAGTTCCCTCACTCCTATATTAGAAAAATATTACCTCTCGCCAATGTATGGTCTGGAATTTACCTTTGGCTTCATTGGAAACCTATTTGTTGTCCTAAGCTATATCTTTTGCCTCCCTACCTGGAGGTCCACAAATGTGTACTTGTTCAACCTGTCTCTGTCTGACCTCATCTTCCTGTGCACTTTACCCGAGCTGTCCTACAACTACGCTTACAGCAAGAAGGAATTCAATTCTGCATTATGTGTGATCAATCGCTACATTCTCCATGTGAACTTGTACTCTAGCATCCTTTTCATGATGTGGGTAAGTGTGGACCGGTACTTGTTGCTGTGTAACCCACATCGAGGACACATCCTGTTGAGTCTCAAGGCAGCATTATGCATCACCGCCCTGAACTGGATCTGGGTGAATGTTCAAATTGCTCCCCTCATCATTTTTATCATCAAGGATTTGGAGCAAAATAACTGGATAGTGTGCCATGATTTTGCGAGCCTGGGAGTGCCCAAAGTTAATTTGATCTACACCATAATACTAACCATATCTGGATTTGTTCTGCCCCTGTTGGCTTTGTTTCTATCATCACAAAGAATGGTCACTGTCCTCAGGAAAAGAGAGGAGGTGCTTGGGACATCCTTCAAAAGACCAGTAAAAATTGTGAGGACTGCCACTCTAATGTTTCTGCTGTTCTACACACCAATCCATGTGATGAGGATTGTGCGGATTACGTCACGTCTTCCTGAACTAAACGTTTCACGGTGTGTCACAGACTACATCAATGCGGGGTACATAGTGACACGGCCAATTGCATTCGCACACAGTGCCATCAACCCTGTGTTTTACTTCCTCATGACAGATAGCTTTAAGGAAGCACTGCAGGACAAGTGGAGACAACTTAAAAGAATGCTAATGACCACACATTAAGCAAGTCCGACATATCAAGCATCCCGCTATTTCCCCCTTACCAAATAAATAACAAAAAAAAATCATGGTCAAATTCAGTAAGATCACATTATTATGTACCTGATTAAAGAAATCAGAGAGTGTATATATGCATTGTTTCTTGTACCCCAAATACACAATCAAGACATATTTGCTGTGTGAAGACTTTCTGTCTACTGTAGTACATTGCCTGTATGACCAAAAATACATTTTTTGGCTAAACTGGTGGCATTAATTTATAGTTTACAATTCAGGCCACGGGTAATAAATGTACATAGTGTTTATGATATTTGTAGAATATTTCTTTCTTGTGATTATTGTCATTTTTTCAATATATTTTGTAACTTATCTAAAAAAAAAAAAAAAAAACGTAAAAAAAAAGCAAACCGATTTCTTTTCCAGATAATATTCTTTCAGCAGTAAAATTGTTTTATTCCACTTAAACACTTGTTATTTTTGTATAATCATAAGCAATGAATTGAGCCTTTTGAATTTGAAACAGTTTAATATAATATAGTTACTGTATTTTTTTTCTTACATTTAATGTTATTATTATTAAGCAGAGAAATGCTAAAACACTGAAATAAAACTCTTGAAATAAAACAAGTCTTGTTATTAATGGAATGCCGCAAATCAAAGTAGTAGGCATTAATAATAAATGTCAAATAGAACAAATGAAAAATAAATAAATAAAAGAAATTAAGCAAAAGCATAAACATCGGTCACTATACTATACTACAATTCTAAAAATACTATACTTTACTATAATTCACTGTGTTAAAAAGAAGAACAAAAGTCTGGAACTTGATCCTTTTTGACCTTACTTGCAGCCACATTACACATATTTCATCTTTTAGTTTTGACCTTGTTTAGTTGTGGACATGCTAGTTCCATGTTCTCTAAACCACATCTTCTTTGCTTCCCCCGCTTTCTGTGAAATTCTCTCAATCTGCCTTTTATGGTTATGTAAGTGAGGAACCAGTTTATATCATCGTTTAATGTGAGTTTCTGCCATCTGATTGCATCCTTCGGAGGTTGCTAAGCAAGAATGACTTTTTACCCCCATTTCACTGTACAGCGTAGACAAAAATGTTCATAATTCCAAATAGTGGGTTACTGTAAATAAATGATTGAACAAATTACTGCAAGTCCTTCATGATTTAGTCATGTGAATTATTTATTCCAACTAAATTATTACATTTAGTTAATAATTAAAAACAATCATTATTACTTGAAACTTTAAAATACAGTTAGCTTTTTGAAGTAATTAAAAAAAAAACATTATCAAAGCAAAGTATTATGTTACTATGTAGCCTAGCTAATGACATCATTTCTAAGGAAGAAGAAGAAGCTGGTTCAGATTACTTACGATACCTTTTTTCTTTTTTTCTTTTTTCTTTTTTTGTTTCTTTTTCATTGTTGATCTTACTTAAAGTGAAATTAATATACACATTTAAGGAAATATATAAAAGTATTGATAACAGGTTTTGTATGAATGAAATGTTTAGAGATTAAATTCGTTTCAAGTGCTTTTTATTTATTCTGAAAGATGGATGGAAGGAAGGCAATGGGCCTCCAAATGTCTAGAAATGGCTCTTTATAATGTCCATTAATTAATTAATAATAGATGAAAAGAAGATGGAAAGTACATAACTTGACATAACTTGTAGAAATATGAATTTAAAGTTTAAAGTTATATTGTTCAATTTTATTGTTGAGTTTATTAGTTTAAGTAAAACTGCTAAATATTTAATACCATTTCTTTCTTTCTTTCTTTCTTTCTTTCTTTCTTTCTTTCTTTCTTTCTTTCTTTCTTTCTTTCTTTCTTTCTTTCTTATTTGAAGGCATCACACACCGTAACCACGAGCTAACGTCTGCCCTCGTGTGTTTCCTGTAAGTCACTGCAGCCTTTGCAACTTTTTTTAATGCCTACTGTTTACAATTGAAAAATATTAGGACAATTTTTGCAGAATTTTTACTTGTAATGTTTATTTATCCATCCAAATATTTCTGTCCTGGTGAGTTGTTGCAACCGAGGGATTACATGATAGTAATAAAGCAGAGTGTGTGTGTTTTTCACAGTTACACATATCAGATATTTTCAAATAATAATATTTAAACATTTTATAATGGTGATGATATTTTTGAAAAATTTTTATCACTACTGCTATTTGAAATTTTACTATTTGAGATCATATTACTGCATTTAAAGTATTGTCATTCCTTGTGTTTTGTGTAGTAGAAAGATTCATAAATACTGGGCAATTCTATATATTCTATAAGACTTTTCAAATATGGCTGTGACTCGCACTGTGGCTTGACCCTCTGTGCTTCTTTGTGTAGACTTCCTCTTTTCTTTTAGAGAAAGATACATAGCTCTCTCCAATACCCAACATTTTGACGTTTATTCCTTTAATGGACGTCTCTGCTATATTAGAGGAAAAACTGCTGTAGCCAAATGCTCTGGAGGACAGCGAGGAAGTACAGAAAGTAAAGTCTGCGCATTCCACACATGCTTGAATTAAAACAGAAAAGCTATGCTATGTTAGCCTCAGGGTAGGTTAGGTTGCAGTGCCAGTTTCTCAGGCCAGTCATCTGCTGACAGACTTTACTATTGTAACTTGGTGTACTTGCTGTTGCATGAATTGTCTGTTGTGACTTCTGTAGGAGTCAGAGGTGCGAATGGAGAGGCATCTTAAATGTATTATGTTTTGTATATATATTTTTCATTAATACTAATAGCATAACTTTCCATCCTTTTTTTTTTTTTCATGAAATATTTTTATGCTTTATTAATGAAAAATTTATCGAATTGTGTGTGGGTTGGTTCCAATGCTGTATAGCTTCCCAGATTATTAAGATACAACCTCAAAATTATAGTTTTTAAAGCTTATGAAATGTAAGCTTTAAAAGTAAATGTACAGAGCTTGTAAAAGTACAAAATACAAGCTCTAACATTACATTAAATAAGGTTCCATCTTTATTCGGTATCTAAATGATGCTTTTTGGCTAGTCTCTTGTGAACTGCAGTAGGCTCATCCCTAAAGAGATTCCAGCAGTAATTGGCAAGCATGAATGGACTCCATTTCCCTTAGTATCTTTCCTCCATGCGTACTGGTGGAATCTCTCCCCATTCTCATTACTCACTGCCCCACAGTTCAATGGGAAATAGTCTAAATTCAAGTGTTAGAAGTTAACCAATGACGCAGATAAGTTGTACCGCAACAATAATGACGGGCCCAACTCTAGTCCTTATCCCTATTTTGCATCCAAAATATTGGTGGTATGCCTTTTTTTTTTACAACTGCTGCCATATTGCACATTTGAGATGCAAATATAACCTTCACAAATGTAGCAGAAGTTATCTGTGTTGTTTACACAGTTTCAAGGCATATTGGTTTCTGAGGAAAATATTATGTGACTGTTTCTTAGAAATGTTTTAAGCCACCAAATCGAACTGTATGATGCATTTGTACTCTGCAATAAAAGACCAATACATTGCAATTAGACAATAATCTTAACCATGAAACAAAATGATAAGTAATAACAGGCAGCAGTAAACACAATGTGTGGAGAGAGGGTTCTGAGTTGCTGGCAATCTGAACACACCAAAAATGAGAGCCAGAATTTGGTTTGACCAAAATAAAGTGGCAAAGGCTATTTTCTCATGAGATATTGGGTCTAAGGGCATCTGCAAATATTCCCATGCTAATCTCTGTCCACTATCGACAGCACTTACTTTGGATTCACAAGCAATGGATCTGGGAGCAAAGGAAGAAGACTGGACTGGTGTTAGGAAGGAAATCCAGTGTTAAATCAAATATGCAGATCACAAACCAGAATTTCATACCGGATCGGTCGTGGCCCGGGTTACCAACGACCGCCACAGGTATTGTTAGCCAACAGGGTACCGTCAGAAATTAGGCTACTGTTGGCCTGGAAGTTTAAGGGGTGATGATAAATGTCATCAGTGCCAAAGCTCCACAAGTGGGATTGATGAAGGAGAAAGAAAAATGTTGCAGTGAGTTAGATGAAGTGGTGGAGAGTGTTCCTAGGAAAGAATGATTGGTGATTGGGGCAGACTTCAAGGGGCATGTTGGTAAAGGGAACAGAGGTGATGAGGAGGTGATGGGTAGGTATGGTCTTAAGGAAAGGAATGTGGAAGGGCAGATGGTGGTAGATTTTGCTAAAAAGATGGAATGGCAGTGGTTAATACTTATTTTAAGAAGAAGGAGGAGCATAGGGTGATGTATAAGAGTGGATGAAGGTGCACACAGGTGGACTATGTTCTATGTAGGAGATGCAACCTGAAGGAGATTGGAGACTGTAAGGTGTTCGCAGGGGAGAGTGCAGCTAGGCAGCATTGGATGGTGGTCTGTAGGATGGCTTTAGAGGTGAAGAAGAGGAGAAGAGTGAGGACTGAAAGAAGAATAAGGTGGTGGAAACTGAAAGAAGAAGATTGTAGTGTAAGGTTCAGGGAAGAGGTCAGACAGGGGCTTGGTGGTGGTGAAGAGGTGCTGGATGATTGGGCAACTACTGCAGAAGTGATAAAGGAGACAGCTAGAAAAGTACTTGATTTGACATCTGGAAATAGAAAAGAAGAAAAGAAGAATCTGGAAGACCAAGAGACGTGATGGTGGAATGAGGAAGTGCAGGAAAGCATATGGAGAAAGAGGTTGGCGAAACAGGATTAAGATCGACAGAGTGATGAGAAAAGTAGGCGAGTGTACAAGAAGATGCTGCAGCAGGTAAAGAGATCTGTTACAAAAGCCAAAGAAAAGGCATATGAGGAGATGTATGATAAGTTGGACACTAAGGAAGCAGAAAAGGATTTGCACCAATTGGCCAGGCAGAGGGACTGACCTGTAAAGGATGTGCTACAATTTAGCTACAAGAGCAATAAAGGATGCAGATGGAAGTGTGATGACTAGTGATGAAAGTGTATTGAGAAGGTGGAGGGAGTATTCTGAGCAGCTCAGGAATTGGGAAAATGAGAGAGAGGGAAGGTTGGATGATGTGGAGATGGTGAAGCAGTAAGTGGATAGGATTAGTAATGAGGAAGTGAGAGCAGTGATTAAGAAAATGAAGAGTGGAAAGTTGGTAGGACCAGATGACATACTGGTAGAAGATTTTGGATGGTGAGAGGATGCCTAGGGAATGGAGAAGGAGTGTGCTGGTACCTGGTATCTGAGGTTTTAAGGATAATGGAGATGTGCAAACCTGCAGGGAATAAAGTTGATCAGTCACACCATTAAGTTATGGGAAAGAGTAGTGGAAGCCAGGCTGAGAGAAGAGGTGACCATCTGTGAGCAACAGTATGGTTTCATGCAGAGGACGAGCACAAAAGATGCAATATTTGCTTTAAGAATGTTGATGGAGAAGTAAAGAGAAGGTCAGAAGGAGTTGCATTGAGTGTTTGTGGATTTGGAGAAAGTGTATGACAGGGTGCAGAGAGAGGAGTTGTAGTATTGTATGAGGAAATCTGGTGTGTCGGAGAAGTATGTGAGGCTGGTGCAGGACATGTATGATGACAGTGTGACAGCAGTGAAGTGTGCAGTAGGAACGAAAGACTGGTTCAAGGTGGCGGTTGGACTGCATCAAGGATTGGCCCTGAGCCCTTTTCTGTTTGCAGTGGTGATGGACAGGTTGACGGACGAGGTCAGACAGGAGTCTCCATGGACTATGATGTTTGCAGCTGATATTGTTATTTGTGGTGAGAGTAGGGAGCAGGTTGAGAAGAGCCTGGAGAGCTGGAGGTATGTGCTGGAGAGAAGGGGAATAAAAGTCACTAGGAGTCAAACATAGTACATGTGTGTGAATGAGAGGGAGGGCAGTGGAGTGGTGCGGTTGCAAGGAGAAGAGGTGGTGAAGGTGGGGGAGTTCAGGTACCTGGGATCAACAGTACAAAGTAATGCAGAGTGTGTTAGAGAAGTAAAGAGAGCAGGCAGGGTGGAGTGGGTGGAGAAGAGTGGCAGGAGTGATTTGTGATAGAAGAGTATCTGCAAGAGTGAAAGGGAAAGTTTATAGGACTGTGGTGAGACCTGCTATGTGGTATGGTTTAGAGACAATGGCATTAACTAAAAGACAGGATGTGGAGCTGAAGATAGCAGAGATGAAGATGCTAAGATGCATTGGGAGTGATGAGGATGGACAGGATTAGAAATGAGTTTATTAGAGGGACAGTGCATGTAGGATGTTTCAGAGACAAGGTGAGGGAGGCGCCCTTCAGATTGTTTGGAAATGTGCAGAGGAGGGACATGGGGTATATCGGTAGAAAACTGCTGGAAGGAGGAAAAGATGAAGGCCAAGGAGGATGTTTATGGATGTGGTGAAGGAAGACATGCAGGCAGTTGGTTTGAAAGAGGCAGATGTAGAGGACAGGAATGTATGGAGATGGATGATCTGCTATGGCAACCCCTAACGGGCGCAACCGAAAGAAGAAAAAAAAAGAAGGAGATTTGATATTATTACTAATACAATGAAACTATACATAATTACAGGTAAAAGAAAGTAAAAATTATTAGCAGTAAAAATTATTATAATTGTAGCCCTAGAGGTATTTCATGCAACAAAAGACTTGCCACATGAGGATCACAGGCACCCTCTAGGAATTAGAAAACAGCTCTAAAGTCTGGTGCCCTAAAGGCATCTAAAAGGCGATGCAGGCTTTGTGATTCCAAAACCCGATTTTTTTTCATGTTATAGTCAAGCAACTAAGCAATGCAAATAAATTAAAATTAAAATTGTAATTAATTTTTTTTTAACAATGGTTTTAGCATTGTTTCACTTGTATAGTAAAAAAATGTTAAAAACTCTAGCTTAACAGAGGTCTAAACAATAAAACTTGCATAATAATACTATAAAGGTTATTTGAGACTTTTGATTTTTAGTTCACTTTAAGTGTTTCTTTTTTGTATTGTATAACCACCCTGGTGGAGCAACACAGCTGGAATCACACCTGGAATCAAAGCTTATAGTACAAGACACTTGAAAAGCTCCAAACTGAGTCAAAAATGTTGAGTTTTTCAAAACCTAGAACCTCTACATTTGCAATCTCTACAAAGGTCACCTAAGCAATGATAAGCAATTAAACAGGAGTGAAAGAAAGACGTAGAGGCAGAGAAAGATAGACGAAAATCAACTAAGCGATCATTGCATCAGATTGCATCAGTGTTTCATCGCATCAGATCTCTAGTTAGAAAAATACCAAATAAATACAGTGTACACTTAACACTTAATGATGATGTGCAACAAATGGGTGGTGCAATGATTTTTGGAATAAGAGTCTTGAAAAGCTGACTTCACACCCCCAAAGCTATCAGACCAAAAGGCGCAATGGTAAGAATGATCTACATTTACATGCTTTGAGAACATAGTGTGGTTATTTTAGTAAGGTTACTGATAAGGTTATTATCAGTATTATATTATTACTGAAACAACTAGGATATCTATCTATCTATCTATCTATCTATCTATCTATCTATCTATCTATCTATCTATCTATCTATCTATCTATCTATCTATCTATCTATCTATCTATAGAATAAGTAGCTTTCTGCTTACAGGTAAATTCTTAAAAATTGTGTGAACTGTGCATAAATGTTATCTAATGTTACCTAATACATTGGTTTGGGTTAATCTAAATGTACTTTTAACATCTACTCTTTTCACATGTTTCTTGGAGGGTTCAATAATAGTTTCTTGGATAATTAAGAGTTCTCAATTTCCAGAAAGCTTACAAATCCTACAAAAAAACTTCTCTTTTCACCCTTTCTAAGAGCAAAAAATGTTTTTCTATGGTTTGACTGAGTATCTTTAGGCATTAACAGAGAGGGACAACTGTAAATCTATTAGGGTTTATCAATTTACCGTGTCTGATTATCTGTATAAAAATACTTGAAATGAAAGGTTAACCAAATCTATTTCAGTCAAGCGATTATGATCTTATTTTAAGAACTATAATTATAATTTTATTTAAACCATAAATTTGCCAATAAAATACTAATTAAAACTCTAAAGAGATATTTAATATCTACACAAAAACTAGAATATCACATTTACATGAGTAGTTATACCATGTACAGTCTGAGCATGAACCGAGGAGGATGCATTAATTGTTTAGTAGTAATAACCCTGGTCTTTTAAACCTTTTCTTTATACATAAACATCAGGTAATAACCAATAGGCTTCATGCTCTAAATAAATCTCATTATTGTGATGGGAAATCCCCAGTGTGAAATTAGTTCTTGCAAAGATATAATCTCTGTCAACATCCTCTTACCACAGAGAATTTGGACTCTATTTTCATTCGCTCTTTCGAAAACAAGGTCGTATGTTCGCAAGCATAGGCGCAGGTGTTAACATTGCACAAATATAAACAGGGGCTTTGTTTCAGTGATCACTATACTGAAAACTGTCTAATCGAATCAGCTTCTATTTTCTTAAAGCTCTACAATAACGTTTTTGCGCTGACATTATAATATTCAGTGTTATTTAGTAGTCGAAAAATAAGTTGCTTTATATTTTTACATAATAATGAAGTATGTTGTATTTACAGTAGTTAGTATTTGGATTTGGGGTTATTTATTTTAAATGCAATGAGTGCAATGCTTTTTTATGACCACAAAAATAGAAGGAGAGTCAAGGGGCAAATATATTGGATTACACCCAGCCAAAATTAACAATGCACTAGTGTTAACCTGTGAATTGCACTTGCATTAGCATGAAAATAGAACCATTTATTTGCAATAATTATACGTACAATAATGTTTTTGTCTGCAGGATAACTGTTCCAGTGTCCTCACTCCAATATTTGAGAAGTATTACCTCTCACCAATGTATGGTCTTGAATTTGTGATTGGGTTCTTAGGAAACCTAGTGGTGGTCCTAGGATATATCTTTTGCCTTCCTGCTTGGAAATCCACAAATGTGTACCTATTCAACCTATCTATGTCTGATCTCATCTTCTTTTGCACTTTACCTGAACTGTCCTACAACTACGCTTTCAACTTAAAGAAATTCAATTCTTCACTATGTGTGATAAATCGCTACATCCTCAATGTAAACATGTACTCAAGCATTCTTTTCATGATGTGGGTAAGTGTGGACCGGTACTTGTTGCTGTGTCACCCACAGCGAGAACACGTCCTGTTGACTATTAAAGCTGCATTATGCATCACCATTGTGAACTGGATTTGGGTGACCATTCAAATCGCTCCGCTCATGGTCTTAATCATCCAGGATTTGGAGCAAAATGGCTGGACAGTGTGTCGTGATTTTGGAAGCCTCGGAGTGCCCAAAGTAAATCTGATCTTCACCAGTGTGCTGACTATAACTGGATTTGTGGTGCCCCTTGTGGCTTTGTTTATATCGTCACAACGGATGGTCTCTGTACTAATGAAAAGAGATGAGATGCGGAAGACAAAGTTTCAAAGGCCAGTAAGGATTGTGAGGATTGCAACATTAATGTTTCTGATACTCTACACACCCATCCATATAATGAGGATTATGCGTCTTGCATCAAGGCTTCCTGAACTAAAATTGTCACTGTGCATCGTAGATACTATCAATGCGATATACATCGTGTCACGACCTATTGCATATTTCCACAGTGTAATCAACCCTGTGTTTTACTTCCTCATGACAGACAGCTTTAAAGAAGCACTGCAGGACAAATGGAGGCACTTGAAAAGGATACTAATGACTGCACATTAAGCATGACCTATTAGGCAAAGGCTGCACTGATGACAAGTGACTTGCTTTTAGACCTGTCTGTACATTTATATACACCACAAATGAGTGACAAAGCCATCATAAAGTGTCTCAGGAAATTGCCTATTCAATGCACCCTATACATATACATATACATATACATATACATATACATATACATAGTTAGTGTTTTGATGATGGTGGAAACAAGGACCCTGAAGAGACCAATTTCATCAGCACTGAAATTTTAATAATAGCCTGAGGCTGATCAGTCAAAAGCCTGTTGTTTTGATATGATATTGATGGATTATTGATTGCATTGATATTCTTACCTTCAAGAGAAGATATATTCAGAGTTACACTACAGATAAATATAGTGATAAATGCAGTGAACATTAACAAACAATATTAGGCTTACATTATGTATATAATTATATACAAATTGAATAGTTTTTAACCATGAAAGAAAACCAAAGGAAACAATTAGCATTTAACATCACTCTCCAGTTGTAAATACCAGTAGAAAATTCTGGATTTTAAACTAAATTGTAGGCCTATTTAATTAATAATTAATAATGTTTAGGCAGGCCTAAAATCGTAAGTTAAATATACATGTATATAACATCTTTACATTACATCTCGCATGCTACCTGCATTTGAAAAAAAAAAAGGGAATTTATAGATGCTTTTCTGCAAACCACAATTAAGCTCAGACATCATGAGTCACTAAATGGATCTGAACATTCGCCTTTGATTTACAGTGTCAACATCAGCAACAAAGCATTTGCTCAACATACAATTTTTACCATATTATAACCATATTATAAAGTAAATTTTAACCATAATTTATTAGTGGCTTTAATTTAAATTTACAATACAGTCCACTAGTTTCTGATATATGTACAATGCTATTTTTTTTATTATATTCTGTAACTTATTTTAAAGTAAACCTGGCACTTGACAAAGTTATGTTTTTTTCAAAAAGCTAAAAATGACTATATTCATGTTAAATAACATTAAAATAAAAGCATGTTCCGTTATTGTGAGCTGTTGTCTCAGCATTAAAAATACTATTATTCTAAAAAAAAAAAATGTTAATAGTGAATTATTCTGAATAAAATGGGAGCTTTTTGAGTATGATTATATTTTCAAAGCAGATATTCTATTTATATTGTTTTATTTCAGTTTTTGAGCAGAAACATGTTAACAAATAATTCACAATTTTAGTGGAATTGTGCACAGTAAAGTAACAAACTCTAATAATAAAAAAAAACTGAAAGGGCAAACATTGTTATATTTTATTGCAGTTTAGTGTGATTAAATACATTTGTATGTATATTAAAATCTGCAGTTGATCTTGACCTTTCTGATTGTTTTCACAGACACATGAAATGTCACATATCAGATATATAGGTTATATAATTATATAATATATTGTATGTTTTTGGATGCAGTATCCTTACATTTTGCACAAAGCCAGCTCAAAAGATATAATTTACATGTGTTGAAGTGAAAGATCTTGATTGGTCTTCTATAGAGATTTTAAACAGATCTTCTAAACAGAAAACACTGATTTTCTTTCCTAGTAAACACATCTGGGATTAATTGGAATGCTGAATGCATCCCAGGCCCCCTCACCCCTCACAGTACCTGACTTTACTAATGCCCTTCAGAATAACAATGTTCACAACCAAACTACACATGGGACATCTTCCACATCTAGTGGAACATCAGCTAAAACTGCTCAGCAGGTACTATGCCCTCTAGGAGGTGCACTTGCACTTTGCCACTTCCAGAAGCCAAGCCTTTGTTGGATGTTGGAGTACATATAATTGGCACTAGCATATAAAATATGGCTATATTCACCCTCCTTGATGTTTTCTCTCTGCAAGGGATCATTCAGAAGCAGGCAGATGGTTTCCTGGCCTGAGTTGGGTGGAGGGATATGTAGTGAAGTGTATTTGAATGTTATCTGTGAAAAGAGAGTAAGCAGGAGAACTTGCAGGTAAATTGTAATGGTCTCACTTGTGTTTTATTAATTTTTTATTTTATTTTTTATTACTGACCACAACAATGTTTATTTTATAACATAAACAAAGACTGATTATTTGGAATGTTCACTCTTCCTCATCATCATCCTCATCTTCCCCTAACTGCTTTAAGTCACTTGAATTGCCCTCCATAAGCTTGCTAATGACATGCTGATGTATTGTTTTTAAATCTGAAAATACATACAAAAAACTAATGTTTGTGTGTTCTGAATTTCTTTTCTGATTTGGTAAATATAACATAGATTATGATAATCATTTAATTGTTTTACTGAACACTGATGAAGACAAAAGACAAATATTAGCCAGCTACAACATTAGGTTGGATGTACAAAAATCACTTATAAATATTTAATTTCCACTAGTATGGAATGAGTTAAAACAAATTTTAAGATGACATTTTAATTTTTTATTAGTTTAATAAATAATAAAAACTTTGTATTTTGCATTGTGGCATCATGAAATGCAATACAGTGATGACTAAGCATTCACATATTTTCAACATGATTTTACTACATGATATATCAATTAATTATTAGTTGCTTTTAGTTGCTATTATTCATATTAAAAAATCAGTAACAACACAAACTAGCAAGTCAGTCCATGAAGGCAGCCATATTGGAAGAGGGCAGGAAGACAAGTCTCTTGTATACAGCAGGTTTTTGAGGAAAGTTTTAATAATGGTGCAGAGGTCTCAGAAACATGTTCCAAATATGATATATTTGACATTATAGTGTTAGTACCTAATAAGCAAGCCAGAGGTAATGGTAACAAGGAAAGGCTCCCTGAGACAATATGAGAAAATAACTTTGAGAGGTACCAAATTCCAAAAGGACCCAATCCGCATCTGGCTAACACCAGATATTAATTCATTATAGTCTCATTATTGGTGAGGTTTTTAACTGTTTACCAGTAAAGATGC
The DNA here is from genome assembly GCA_014706435.1 of Silurus glanis. NCBI lineage: Eukaryota > Metazoa > Chordata > Actinopteri > Siluriformes > Siluridae > Silurus > Silurus glanis. Next base: position 2,539,069 of record JAAIIK010000425.1, read on the forward strand.
AATCCAAAGTCTTATTTGTGGTTTACAAGTAGTACTATCCACAGAAATCTCAAGTGTTTGTTTTGCTGTCCATGTGAAGTGATCTTCAGCAGCAGCAAATAGTTTCCAACTGATAAGGACCTCCTCAGTGCAGAATGGATCAGGCAGGTCTGGAGAGCTTAGGAAGGTGTTAGCAATAAGGACATGTGAGACAAACAGCCAATAACAATGATATAGAAACCAAAACAAAAACACATGTACCTGTAAGTGTGCCATAGCACTTTGAGGTGACATACAATTTTGCAAGCAGTGCTGGGTGCAGAGGAGATATGCCTGACATAGCCCCTCCAACTCCTTTAAGTCACTATTATTGGAGGTATTATAACTGCCTTGGGGCACCACCTCCTCAGCAATCCAGCCCCTGTGGGCTGCTTAGGTTGAGGCTTGGAGTCAGACCTGGGGCAGCTTGGCGAGAAGCTCCGTTAAAGTTGGAGTCTAGCTCTGAGGAGTTATGTGACCAGACTGAGACAAGCTCTATGTTTAGGTGGGAAGAACAAATCTTGGGAGGCTGTTCTATTTACCTTTGGTGTAAGCATGATTTTGGAGGTCATTCAATAATCATTCGGTATAACCTACTACACCATCAGCCTATAACAGGAGCAGGACTTGTCAGGCTACATCATCTGCCTATAGACTTGGGAGGCTGCCATTGGCCTCAGGCATGAGTAGGTCTTGTGAGGGTGTGCTATCAGCTGCCTTCCAGAGCATGGAACTTTGCTGGCAAGGTCACCTTGCTTTAGTTACAATAAAGTGTAATATGATTAAATAAATCATATCATTAAAATTAACTTCAAAAGAAACAAAAAAAATAGATGTTGACATTGTTGACCTTTCTGACAGTCACATTTGACATATTTTACCCACTTGTCCTGTCATTTCTGACTTTGAGTTCTAACTGTCATTTTTATTTCATCTTATACATAAATTAAAAACCATGGAAATGCTTACTCATTAATGACTAGCTCTAATGTCCACGTCTTTCTTGTTGTCCTCTCTTCTAGAAGCAGGGCCTTAATTTTTTTTTTTTTTTCCAGATTGTCAAGTAAGTCAATTTAGTGATGAAATATATGTAAAAAATAAGGTAAAAAGAATAAAATTTTAAAGAATATGCAAGAAAACCCAAATAATTTTAGAAAACTTTCCTAAATACTTGATATAACATTAGTCATTACATAACATAACATTACATTAGTCTTTAGTCCCATCTATAATTCATTCTTGTTATTTATTTCTAGATGTGAACTTACAGTATAAACTAGAAACTTTGTTGATGGAACCCCTCATTTTATCCAACTGTATAGCACATGACTTAAGTTTTAGTCAGTAAATAGTTTTTTTTCCTATTTATAGGTTTTTCTTAACAGCAAATGCACAAGTCTTTTCATGTAAAACCCAGGGCTTAACAAAAAAACATAAAAAAAATATTGAACAGGGCTCACCTAAATAAAAAATAAGATGACATTTGGTTTATGATCTTATGTTGACCTTCTGACCCTAAAGCCAAATGTCTTCAGTTTACAGCATGATTTGTCCTTGTCGTTCCATTACTTTAAGAGAAAATTTTAAATGAAACCTTGTATTCACAATTACTATTTTCCATTTACTCATTCTAAATAATAATGTTTTAAACAGCTTTTTCAGATTAAAATGTAATTCAATATTGAAAAGTGGAAGTCGAGAAGTCGAAAACGTGTACTAAAAAGTGGCATTTTGTTATTTCGTTATAATAAGATCTTATTATATTTGCCATTTCTATAATATGATGCTCAAAACCTTAAGCAGGCTGCTAAATTAATGAAACATAAATGATCAAACATAGATAGATAGATAGATAGATAGATAGATAGATAGATAGATAGATAGATAGATAGATAGATAGATAGAAAATACTAAAAATACTACAAATACAATGACGTATTAATAAAATATAGAAGTATCAAGAAGAGCAGGAACCATAAATACAATTCTTCTTCTTCTTCTTTTGGCTGCTCCTGTTAGTGGTTGACACAGTGGGTCTCCATACTATTCTGTCCTCTACATCTGCCTCTTTCAAACCAACTACCTGCATGTCTTCCCTCACCACAACCATAAACATTCTCCTTGGTCTGTTCCCCTTATCACTTCTGCAGTGTCTGTCTGACAGCAGGGAGGTGTGCAATAGGAACGAAAGACTGGTTCAAAGTGGAGGTTGGACTGCATCAAGGATCGGCTCTGAGCCCTTTCCTGTTTGCAGTGGTGAGAGACAGGTTCATGGAAGAGGTCAGACAGGAGTCTCCATGGACTATGATGTTTGTGGATTATGTTGTTATTTTTGAAAGCAGGTTGAGAAGATCCTGGAGAGGTGGAGGTACATGCTGGAGAGAAGGGGAATGAAAGTCAGTAGGAATAAGTCAGAGGACATGTGTGTGAATAAAAGGGACGGCAGAGGAGTGGTGCGGTTGCAGGGAGAAGAGGTGGTGAAGGTAGATGAGTTTAGGTACCTGGGTTTAGGTACCTGGGACCCTGGGAGAGTGTGTTAGAGAAGTGAAGAAAAGGGTGCAGACAGGGTGGATTTGTTGGAGAACTGTGGCAGGAGTGATTTGTGATAGAAGGGTATCTGCGAGAGTGAAACGGGAAAATTTATAGGACTGTGGTGAGACCTGCTATGTTGAATGGTTTAGAGACGGGGGCATTGACTAAAAGACAGGAGGTGGTAGAGTTCAGAAATTCAGAAATCGAATGAATTTTTATTTTCTTTGAAGCATCTGGAGCTGGAGGTAGCAGAGCTGAAGATGCTGAGATTTTAATTGCGAATGAAAAAGATGGACAGGATTAGAAACAAGTTTATTAGAGGAACGTTGCAGAATGTTTTTGAGACAAGGTAGGGAGGCTAGATCGAGATGGTTTGGACATGTGCAGAGGAGGGATAGGAGAATGCTGAGGATGGAGCCACCAGGAAGGAGGAAAAGAGGAAGGCCAAGGAGGAGGTATGTTGCATGCAGGTAATTGGTTTGAAAGAGGCAGATGTGGAGGACAGGGGGGTGTGAAGACGGATGATCCGCTGTGGCGGCCCCTAATGGGAGAAGCTGAAAGAAAAAGAAGTTCATCATAATGTGTGTAGCAACAAAACAATTACATCCTAACTAGTCTAGTTGTCTTATTGTTAAAATAGCACTTTGGTTACCTTTAATTGAGGTGATGTCATAAAGGTTTTCTGTGATTGTACTAAATAGGTCCTGAACTGTGTACAGTAACGGGGAATCTCCAGTGCAGCTTAAAAGGCTAATTTAAAAGACATATATTAAAAGACATATATAAAAGACACGTGTCCTTATTTGCGTGATTTTTTTTTTTTGTGTGTTCTATTTTATCTAAAAAAAAAAGCTGCACCAAACTAGACAGTGATGGCAGAAAAAAACTATGCTTCCTTTATTGGAAGTGGAGACAACAAAATCAAAATATATTTTCCATGAGTATGTAATTTTTGCTAACTGTCTAGAAGAAAAAAGAAAACACAGAGAACCCGAGGCTTGGCTGCTGTGACTACATTGAGCTCATGTGCTGACGCACACAGCAGGCCAACTCACAGAGACAGATAGATAGATAGATAGAGAGAGAGAGAGAGAGAGAGAGAGAGAGAGAGAGAGAGAGAGAGAAATTGCTATTATAAGCCATGAAAAAACATGATCAACAGGTGTGCCATGTTAATTGCCCCAAACTCCCAATGCAGGTTCCTGCTAAACCACACCCCCACCTGCCGCACACAGGCTAGTGAGTCATTCGGCCTAAAACTGACTCCTCCTCCCTGCTAGGACAGAAAAAAATACAGAAAAAAACATCTACAAACCGATTTAACTTACATGCCTGTAATGCTGGATACTGACAAGTGATGTTTTGGTAGCCTTCATACAGTGCAGCCACTACAGGGGTTGTGTGGTCTGACAGAATGTCTGCCATAAGAAATAGATTTGAAGATGTGGAGATGACCAAATGGTAATTCTCCAAACAAAGGCCATTTCCACACTAATACATTTTCATTTGAAAACACTGGTTTGGCCATTAAATCACACTGAGATGCTGTTTTCAGTCATAGCAAATGTAGCTTTTCGAAAACACTCTCCAAAGTGGATAAATGTGAAAATGGCATTTTCGCATCACAGTGTGGACTGTAAAAATGAAGGGTTTTGAAAACGATGACGCATTTTTATTCATTTGACAGTGCCTTTCATTGACATTGTCACAACGTTTCAAAGAGCCGCAAAGTTAATAAAAACCCAAGCAGAAATGTCGCAGGTCGAAGCATCTTACGTTTTACTCATTTGCAGTACAGAGACGTAAGCATTTTCAGACGTTTCAGTGTGGATGAGTGACTTTTGTGTAATTATCAAACACGATAATGTGGATGTGAATTGTTTTTATATGAAAATTGTGGATATAGCCTAAGTAAAATTGGGATTCAGCAGAGGGCCCACACAGAAAGTGGCATGTACAATTACAACTGGCACTGTCTGCAGCCCTCAAAGTTCAGGATACATGGTTTTATAACACACAATCCAACAATTTTTAAAACATGCCTTCAACTCCAAGGACACATGGGGTGACACATTGTTACAGTATATCCAGATTGATTATAGAAAGACCCATTAACAAAGCCACCCAAATTCAGCTGTAATCAGCTGTTTTTTGAACATGCAAGTTCCCACTCTTCTGTCTTTCCCATTGTTGTTGCCAGACGAGATTAAGGTGATATATTTGTTTCCCTTGTCTGTGTGAAAAATCACATAGTCAGCAGCTGATTCACATCTTTCATTGGATGCCCACCCTGTTCCCTGCAACCAAAACAAACATGCATGAATTACATCTTTCTGGGCCTACATTGTACTCTGGGGAGAGGATAAGTTGAAGTCAGTTTACTTGGGGTGGGGAGAGGTTTAAAGTTAGTTCTATCTGATGTGTGGTTGGGGTAGAGCTGTGAGCAGGAGGGTTTACCCTGACTTTGTGCCCACAGACATGTGCCGGACAGTTTTGTTCAACAAGTCAGGTAGGTAGCACCTGACAGTGTTTTTGGCTGGTAGTTTAGAGTTTCTTTAGGATGGGCTGGGTTCAGTCTCCACCAGTGTTTGGAGGAATTTTACAGGAGAAGTCACTGGGCATACAGAAACAGCTGATCCTCTGCTTCTCTAATAGCTTTGATAAAATTGAGTATATTACTCTGGTGACAGTTTGGCCTTCTTGATCATAGCTCTCTGTGCAGATGCATAATCCATCTGGCTCTTGGGTGGCCTGTCAGGAACACTTTATTCTCCAGCTGGATTGCAGACAAAACTCAAGAACATAGCAGATAGCAGACTCAGGGAGCTTTTATTTTTCTTTCATGCCACAGCGAGGAAATACAGTGTGGCTACCTTTCAGTGAATGTTGCTTTCTTAAGTACACACTCTGAAAAACACATTCACAGTCATATAATACTTCTTTCATGAGGAACATTCTTCCCTGTGTTTTGTTTAGATTTTTATCACCGCCCGTTTTGTTCTGATTCTAGTCATTTTGCAACCTTGTCCTGTCTTTTTGTTATCGCCCTAACATGTCTTTATTGTTTTTATTTTCTTTAGGTGGCTTCTGATTAGTTGTTATATTTAAAAATGGCCTGTTTCTTTGTTCCATTGTAAAGGTTTTATGTTCTTTAAAGTTGAGCCTTATTACCAAATTACTTGTTCGCATCTTTTTCCACTTTGTTTATTGCTTATTGTTCATTGTTTATTGCTTGCCTAGTTCCTCATTTGATCTATAGGTTTGCAGATCTTTGACAGGTTTTGACAGCAGATTTGCAATTATAGATTTTCCTGTTGTGACCCTTTCTGTTGGTTATTGCCTATTGACTGTGATTTTTAGATGTAGCCCAGTAAACATATCAAGCTCATACGATATGATTTGTCTCAACTTTATTAACCCAGAAGTTTTACACACACACACACACACACACACACACACACACACACACACACACACTACACACACAATACACTCCAGACCAGCTCCCTAAGCGAGATAGAACAGCTTGTTAATATAAGCCACAAAAATAAGCAACAGGTGTGCCATGTTAATTGCCTATTCCACCATAGTCAACACAATAACAATCTTGACATACCAGAACTTATTTCCAATCACTTGTTTAAGCACATTAACAGATGTGATCAAAATTAGAATTTTTCAAAAACACTAAAAAAAAATTAAGAATTCTTTGTTGTATTCATGTGCTCATATAACTGGAATGCTTTCCAAGGTCTTGTTGTCTTGTTTCCAGTACATGACAGCGAAAGCCATCATCTCCAAATGGAGAAAACTTGGAACAGTGGTGATTTTTCCCAGTAATGTGGGAATTGGCCAGTCTACCAAAATATTTCTTCACCAACCCACTGAAGACTCACCCAGGATTTCATTTAACAACCCAAACATCTAAAAACCAATGTTCATAAGTCACAATTAGAAAGAGACTGTGCAAATTATATCATCCATGAAACATTTGCCAGGGAAACATTTAATGTTTGCCAGTGTGCATATTTTTTATCTGAGGATTAAAAAAAGGATTTGCAAATATAAGAAATGACATTTTAACTTGTAAATTTGAATTGTGGATAAGATAGACATGAATTTAATGTCAATATGGACATACAAACCTTATATATGAATTATGGCTAATAGGAAATTGCATTGTGTAACCCAGCTATTAGGTTTGCACAAGCCAGTGCACTCTTAGTGCCAGTCTAAAGCCCAGATAATTCGGAATGGTTGCGTTTGGTAGGGCGTTCAGCGTAAACCTTCTGAATCAAATATGCGAATCACAAAACTAAATTCCATACTGGATCGGTTGAGGCCTGTGTTACCAATGACCGCCATAGGTATTGTTAGCCAACAGGGTACCGGTGGAAATGAACCTACTGTTGGTCAAAGGAGGAGAACGAGAGGAGGAAGATGTCTAAGAGATATCAGGAAAAGGAGAAGTGTAGGAGAGTGGAGGTTAGGGTTGGTACTTTAAATGTTGGCACTATGACTGGTAAAGAAAGAGAGTTAGCTGATATGATGAAGAGGAGAAAGGTAGATATGTTGTGTGTTCAGGAGACCAAGTGGAAAAGGAGTAAGGCCAGGAGCATTGAAGGTGGGTTTAAACCATTCTATAATGGTGTTGATGGAAAGAGAAATGGTGTAGGGGTGATTCTGAAGGAAGAGTTTAGTAAGACTGTATGTGGTGAAAAGAGTTTCTGATAGGTGATGAACATGAAGCTGGAAGTTTGGTGATAATAAATGTTATCAGTGCTTATGCTCCGCAAGCGGGTTAAATGAAGTGGTAGAAGGTGTACCTAGGAATGAAAGATTGGTGATTGGGGCAGACTTCAATGGCCATGTTGGTGAAGAGACCAGAGGTGATGAGGGGCTGATGGATAGGTATGGCTTTAAGGAGAGGAATGTGGAAGGACAGATGATGGTAGATTTCGCTAAAAGTATGGAAAATGGCAGTGGTAAATACTTATTTTAAGAAGAAGGAGGAGCATAGGGTGACGTATAAGATTGGAGGAAGGTGCACACATGAGGACTACGTTCTATGCTGAAGATGCAACCTGAAAGAAATTTGAGACTGTAAGGTGTTGGCAGGGGACAGTGTAGCTAAACAGCATCAGATGGTGGTCTGTAGGATGGCTATGGAGGTATGCTAGGTAGGTACTTGGTGTGACATCTGGAAAGAGAAAGGAAGTCAAAAAGACATGGTGTTGGAATGAGGAAGTGCAGGAGAGCATATAGACAAAGAGGTTTGTGAAACAGAATCGGGATTGGCAGATAAATGAGAAAAGTAGGCAGGAGTGCAAGGAGATGCGACAGCAGGTAAAGAGGGATGTGGTAAAAGCAAAGGAAAAGGCATATGAAGAGCTGTATGAGAAGTTGGACATTGAGAAAGGAGAAAAAGATTTGTAACGATTGGCCAGGCAGAGGGACCGAGCTGGGAAAGATGTGCTACAAGTTAGAGCAGTAAATGATGCAGATGGAAATGTGTTGACTAGTGAGGAGAGTGTGTTTAGAAGGTGGAGAATAAGGGAGATGTGCAGACCTGCAGTAACTACAGGGGAATAAAGTTGATCAGTCACACCATGAAGTTATGTGGAAAGAGTGGTGGAAGTCAGGCTGAGAGAAGAGGTAACCATCTGTAAGCAACATGATGGTTTCATGCTGAGGAAGAGCACCAAGGATTCAATATTTGCTTCGAGAATGTTGATGGAGAAGAATAGAGAAGTTTAGAAGGAGTTTAATTGTGTGTTTGTGGATCAGCGTACCACAGGGTGTCGAGAGAGGAGTCATGGCATTGTTTGAGGAAGTCAGGTGTGGCAGAGAAGTATGTGAGGGTGGTGCAGGACATGTATGAGGACAATGTGACAGTGTGCAGTAGGAACAACATACTGGTTCAAGGTGGAGGTGGGACTGCATCAAGGATCAGCTCTGAGCCCTTTCCTGTTTGTAGTGGTGATGGACAGGTTGACGGACGAGGTCAGACAGGAGTCTCCATGGACTGTGATGTTTACGAATGATATTGTGATTTGTGGTAGAGTAGGGAGCAGGTTGAGAAGAGCCTGGAGAGGTGGAGGTACGCGCTGGAGAGAAGGAGAATGAAAGTCAGTAGGAGAAAGACAGAGTACATGTGTGAATGAGGGGGAGGGCAGTGGAGTGGTGCGGTTAAAGGAAGAAGAGGTGGAGAAGTTGGATGAGTTTAGGTACTTGGGGTCAACAAAGCAAAGTAATTGAGAGTGTGTTAGAGAAGTGAAGAAAAGTGTGCAGGAGTGATTTGTGATAGTAGGGTATCTGCAAGAGTGAAAGGTAAAGTTTATAGGACTGTGGTGAGACCTGCTATGTTGTATGGATTAGAGACAGTGGCATTGACTAAAAGACAGGAGGTGGCAGAGTTCAGAAATTCAGAAATCAAAGGATTTTCTTTGAAACATCTGTAAGACCTGCCCAAACCCAAAAGTTTTATACTTATGCTTCTATAACTAGTTGGTGAAGCCATTATGTTTTAAGGTAGTCCGTCTCTCTTGCTTGTATGATACCTCAAGAACAAATGGTTGGTTACAATGGTTTGTAACATTAATATATAGAATTTTCATTGCAATCATAAAATGAACTTAGATTTTTAGAATTGATTCTCAGTGTATTGTCAACATAGTCTGAAGACAAACTCTTCATATGAGTATTAGAAACTTACCAATATATTGCTGCAATTCTTTTGATGTTTCTGTAGCCCTCTTCAAATGAGTTTTAATCTGGCCTTCTCAGCAATTTCAGAAGGATGTCCAGCTCTTGTTATTGTCAATGTTGTGCCATATTTTCTTTACTGAGTTGACTTGATTTTTTTTAAAGTGTTGCCTGGAAAAATTTAATGCCTTGGAATTTATTTTTTCAACAATGAAATTCTGTTTCTGCATTGTACATTTTTTATGGCCAATGGCTTTTCTGGTTTTATGCCAATTAAACATATGTCCGGAACATTCTGTAGGAACACCTGTACTTTATTTGCAGTTAAACTGTCCCTAAAAGCAATTCTGTTTGTTTTTCACTTGATTTATATATGTTGTATTTGACAATAGCCTTTTCTGTGACTACCTACAATTGTAATAGAGTCTCACATAATACAATTTATTGTCTAGAAAACAAATCTACAATTGGAATTTCACCCAAGATATCAGATATATTTTAAATATAATAATTTATTGAAAGAACAAACATCGATTTAACCAAATGTAATATATAATTGGAAATTATTTAGCAATGTGAAGTTGACAAAAGATCTGAACAAACACAGATATGCTAATATATGTCAGTTTGGAAAAGGTTACAAATCCATTGCTATGACACAGTGGTAAATTTAACCAAAAATGTCTAGACTACCAGAGAGCATCCAGGAAGTCAGACTTTTGTCTGAGATTCAAAATTGGTTGAGTGTTTGTAAAATGCATATTTACCTATCATTGTAACCAGTAGATAAATCTTTTTCCGTTTTGTAACTGATCCTAACAGGGCCAAGGTCACAGCAAGGTCAAATGTTTTCAAACTTTTCTCCAATATCTTTCTTCCTACTGTATGAATATACATAAAAAAAAAGCATATCTGACACCCAAAACTATAACAAAAAGCAGTACACATGGAGGTGGAACCATCATCATCAAAAGTTTTATGTTCTAAGTTCGTTTTACTTTTCTTCTACAGTTACTAAAAACACAAGAGGAAACTAACTGGTAAACATGTATATACAACTGACAAGGTTATTTGTCATACTTCAACGGTAAAAGACCTGGGAGTTATTTTAGACAGCAACTTGTCTTTCAAAAATCATATCAACCAAGTTACAAAAACAGCCTTCTTTCACCTTAGAAATATTTCTAAGCTAAGAAACATGTTATCTATATCTGATGCAGAGAAGCTCGTCCATGCGTTCATGACCTCCAGAATAGACTACTGTAATGCATTACTAGGTGGTTGTCCTGCATCATTAATAAACAAGCTTCAGTTAGTTCAGAATGCGGCAGCAAGAGTTCTTACAAGGTCAAGGAAATATGATCATATAACCCCAATCTTATCGTCCCTACATTGGCTTCCTGTTAAGTTTCGAATAGACTACAAACTACTACTTCTTACTTATAAAGCACTAAATGGTTTGGCTCCCATGTATCTCTCCAGTCTTTTAACACGCTACAATCCGTCACGCTCCCTGAGATCTCAAAACTCTGGGCTTCTAGTAGTTCCTAGAATAGCAAAGTCCACTAAAGGTGGTAGAGCATTCTCACATTTAGCTCCTAAACTTTGGAACAGTCTTCCTGACAGTGTTCGGGGCTCAGACACACTCTCCCAGTTTAAGTGTAGATTAAAAACGTATCTTTTTAGCAAAGCCTACACATAACATACGTCTCACATCATAACCTTGTGCTCCAGAACATATGATCACATGCACATTATCAACTTGTGCTGTTAATATCATGAACAGCAGCTACGCTAATTTCTCTCCACTGCTTCTCTTTCTCTCCCCATCCCGAGGCATCCTGAGGTTTGGCCAGCTCCAGTCACGTCCCACCTCATGAAGATTATGGACCTTTGAAGAAGTAGATGCCGAACTCGCAAACATCCCGTACCATCTAGAGACGTACCAGTGCCAATTGGATCCCACTACATGTGTGGAGTTTTGATATTGGACCTCCTGGGGTGTTTAAAGGCTCTGGCATGGAGAAGCTGGTGCTGGATCTGTGATGATCACAAATGTTGAGCTCAGTAGCTCCTAGTTTTATAACCATAAAGACTGTATAAGACTGTAGAAAGAACATTACTTATAATCTTATACTCCAGTACTCATGTTAGTTCTCACTCTCCAGTGTTCTGTATTGTTGAAAGATTTATGATCAAACTCTTGATGTCACCCAAATGAGGATGGGTTCCCCTTTTGAGTCTGGTTCCTCTCAAGGTTTCTTCCTCATAACATCTAAGGGAGTTTTTCCTTGCCACAGTCGCCACGGCTGTTCATCAGGGATAAATGCACACCATTCACCTTGACTGTTGATTTCTGTAAAGCTGCTTTGAGACAATGTCTGTTGTGAAAAGCGCTATAGAAATAAACTTGACTTGACTTGACTTGACTTGTGACATTTGAAGATGTTAAACCCATTGTTAGGTCACATCAGGCATTAAGCCACAATGATTGATCAATTGTAGTTTAGGTGTGATCAACCTGAACAAAACACAATAAGTCACAAAACCTGCAACAAAGTGTCATCGAACCCAGCCATCAAAACTGAGTTCAAAAAACTTATTACCTCCCTAATCTGCACCACTACGAATGTATCAGAAATGCTAATAAGCATATAAACAAGATTGAAAGATGTACACAGAGGCAGAGAAAGAACGAAGAAAAGCAACAAAGTGATCATTGCATCAGATTGCATCAGAGTGTCATTGCATCAGATCTCTGGTTTGAAAAATACCAAATAAATACAGTGTACACTTTACACTAAATGATGATGTGCTACAAATGGGCGGTGCAGTGATTTTTGGAATAAGGGACCCTGAAAAGCTGACTTTACACTACCAAAGCCTGCAGACCAAACAGCATAATGGTAAGTATTATTCGCATATACATACTGGTATTTAGAAAATCTTTCCTATGTGTAAATATGTTTTAATGTTTACCACTACTGCTAAAAATGACTCTTTTGCCATCAGATTCTTTTACCTGCAAAGAGTCTAATATTATAAGACGTCTTTATATGCACAGCAAGTATAAGTTTAGTTTATTGTTTAAAAATGAAGACAGGTATGTATTATAGATTAAAGTTTATTGGCAAATGTATCAGTTATTAGTGATTTTATATACCTGTAGCATTGGTTCATTTTGAATGCATTTTTATTAAGTTCCATGGGTACTTCTTTAAGGTTATATTGGATAATTAAGACTTGTATTTTAAACACAAATGTGTTTGTTTCAATAAAGAAGGTATAAGGGTTCACCAGAGGGTTAACCTAAGGTTCCTTAAGTGTCTAGCCATAGGCAAATTATGCTGAACCCTTGAAAATTACTTGAAGTATTACCATATTTGTTTATTCAGAATTTTAAGTAAGAATGTATAAAATGGATTATAATTTTTTTAGTCTTAATGCATATTTGTTTTCCAACTATCATAAATCCTTATACTCAATAAAATTGATAAAGTATAATAAGAAAAGAGTAAAGGTTAAATTAGTGCTGCATAATACTTTACTGCTATTGTACTTTTTTGAGTTTGAGTCTTTTTCAAACTTTTCTGATAGTTAAAATGATAGTGATTCTGTTGTAGGATTTGACATAGAATAGAACGGAACAGAACAGAAGAGAAGAGTTCATCAAATAGGAAAACTATATAGAGTTTCTTAATTCTCTGGTTGTTAAGCCATAGGCAAACTATATTTTATGTATCAGATTATTTACAAAATATATTGAAAATGAAATGCCACCAATTTTGTCAATTTAGTTTTTTCAAATAACTATGCATATAATGAATTATAATCTTGTATTATAAATCTTGTCTGACATAAACTCTGACTAAGTCTTTTCCATTATACCACAGATCTTTGTGAGCATTGCCAGAGGTGTTATAATGGCACAAATGTGAAAAAGGATTACGTTTTGATAAATACATTACTCAAGAGCTCTGCTTTAAAATTTTATCGTGTGCTTTGCAACACGCAGTTTTTGTAATAACATGATTCATATTTTACATAAAGAATTCATGTTAATTTTAGTTGCAGAATAAATCACTTACAATTTTTTCTATATTATTCAGTATATATTCAGTGTTTTAATGTGATATTGTAATTGAGGATATTTAGATATAAATGCACATTTGTATTCTTAATGTCTGTGAACTTAATGAGTCTACGATTTCTTTAAACACTCACTCAACTTTTAAGTAAAGTTTAAAACTTTTAAAAACTTTTTAATTCTAGATTTGAACGAATTTTTTTAATAAATTCAAACAATATATAAATCAGGTCATTGCATAAATTGTATATAGCTAATCAGATCTTATCATATTACAACTAACCAGGATCGAAAGATTAAAGATAATTAAAGCCGATACACCTGAAAGTATCTGAATATTTAGTTTTATATGTTTTATTTATATTTTTTTTATGTTTATATTATTTTGAGAGTCATTTCAGAGCAGATCTAATTAAAAGCATTTAATGAATGTCATGATATTGAATATGGAACTACATGTGAAAATACGAAATGTTAATTTTATACTTTGCTTATGTGTGCGAATATCTACAAAGTAGAAGAGACGGCCATGTATTTTTATGGTGCATCTCAGCTGGAATGGATTTAAATGCAAAGGCTTTAAAAGAAACAGCCATCAGTACAAAGTCATATGCTTTTATTTTTAGTATAATTGTGTTTATTTAGAATTTGGGTAAATTAACTTTTTTACCTTAATATGCAGTTTATACATATGAATATGCATATACATTGTTAACATACACTTAATCATTTTTAAGGTTGCTCTTTAACAGGGAAAAATCTTATCCCTTATGGTAATATATTGTATGTCTAATTTGGCCAAAATGGATTTAAAAACCATTGCACAAATGTATTCCCACAAAAATAGCAACAGAACTACAAAAAAAACTTCATGCATTGTCTAGCAGTTTACACCTGCATTAACATGAATTTACAAACCTTTAATGTACTGTAAATATATGTTTATACAACAAACAAATATCTTTTTGTCTGCAGAACAACTGTTCCAGTTTCCTCACTCCAATATTAGAGAAATATTACCTCTCACCAATGTATGGTCTGGAATTTTCAATTGGCTTCATTGGAAACCTCGTGGTGGTCCTAGGCTATATATTTTGCCTCCCTGCTTGGAAGTCCACAAATGTGTACCTGTTTAGTTTGTCTCTGTCTGATCTGATCTTCCTGTGCACTTTACCCGAGCTGTCATATAACTATGCTTTCAACCAGAAGAAATTCAATTCTTCACTGTGTGTGATTAATCGCTACATCCTCCATGTGAACTTGTACTCTAGCATCCTTTTCATGATGTGGGTAAGTGTGGACCGGGTCTTGTTGCTGTGTCACCCACAGCGAGAACACATCCTGTTGAGTCTCAAGGCAGCATCATGCATCACCATCCTGAACTGGATCTGGGTGAATGCTCAAATTGCTCCCCTCATTGTCTTCATTATGCAGGACTTGGAGGAAAATGGTTGGACTGTGTGTCGTGATTTTGCGAGCCTGGGAGTGGCCAGAGTTACTCTGATCTACAGCATAGTGCTCACCATAAGTGGATATGTGGTGCCCCTGACCGCTTTGTTTTTATCATCACAAAGAATGGTTGCTGTACTCAGGAAAAGACAGGAGATGCGCGGCACATCCTTTCAAAGACCAGTAAGAATTGTGAGGTCGGCGGCAATCATGTTTCTAGTGTTGTACACACCCATCCATGTAATGAGGATTGTGCGTATCGTGTCACGGATTCCTGAATTAAAATTGTCTCCATGCGTTGTAGACTACATCAACGCGGTTTTCATAGTATCAAGGCCAATTGCGTATGCTCACAGTGCGGTCAACCCTGTGTTTTACTTCCTTATGACAGACAGCTTCAAAGAAGCACTGCAGGACAAGTGGAGGCAAGTGAAAAGGATACTAATGAACAAACCATAAGCAACCTGTCTGACCTATCAGGCATAGACAGCACTAAAATTTGTGTACATTTATTTACAGATAGCTGAGAGATTAAATGAATCCTGCATACATTGTCTCAGAAAAATGCCTAAAACATTTTAATACACCTTGACATAGATGGATTGGCCTTGTCTAGGACTCTTCTGGAGAGATATTTACTAGGTGATGGTGATTTGTAAGCAGTTTATATATCATTTTAATTAAAGGGTTCAAATGGAGCCATATCACACTAGTGTCCTACTGCTTATCTGCTTTGCATATACGTACAGTATATATATATATATATATATATATATATAATGTATGTATATATTATACTGTATATTAAAAGTACATTCTTTGCAGCATTTACATTGTTCCTTCTTTTCTGCCTCTGATTTTGTTTGCCATATATTGCTATATTCTGTAACTTATTTAAAAAATATAAAATAAAATAGGGAATTGTAAAATACGATTTTTTGTGGATATGTTCCTTTAGGGGGCGCTATTGTCTTAGCAGTAAAATACTTTTATTTCACTAGAATGTCTGTTGTTACTACTGAATACTGTATGTATGAATAAAATGGTAATTTCTTCGATATAATTGTGTATTAATAGAGTTTCTATTTCAGTGAAATCCTGCAATAGAGCAATAATAATTAAATAAATATATAACATCAGAACATTTATAATTCAATTGTATGTACAGTACTGTGCAACATTTTATGATAAATTTTTAGATTTTTGTTAATGCTTTAAAATCAGAATGTTTTAAAAGATAAAAGTGTAAAATAATACATTTTAACAATACAATAATACATTTTTTTTTTTCAGTTAACAAAATGGAAAGCAAATAAAAATACAACATTTTGGTTGACCACCCTGTAGCTTTCAATTCATACTTTTGCTCACTGTTTTACACTTGCACAAAGTTAGAAATTTTGTAGGATCAGAGTCAGGTGCATGATTCACCAATTATACCAAGCAGGTGCTAATAATCATCAGTTTCATATGTAGGTTAAAACAAAGTAAATAACTGAAACAGAAACAGCTGTGTATGAGGCTTAAACCTGGATGAGGAACATCCAAACTCTGCTACTAAGGTGAGGTTGAGAAAGACAGTTTTATATCACAGGTCATACACCATGGCAAGACCAAGTACAGCAAGAAGACACAAGATAGATTTACTGCATCATCAAGGTCTTTCCCAGGCAAAGATTTCAAAGCAGACTGGGGTTTTATGATGTGCTGTTCGAGCTAATTTTGAAAAAGCACAAAGAAATGGGCAATTTTGAGAACTATAGATGCAGTGGCAGCCAAGAATACTTAAGGCAAAGGATGAAAGACACATCATGATTACTTCATTTTGACATCGGAAGATATTCAGCAGTGCCATCTGTGAAGAACTGGTGGAGGCCAGTGGACCGAGGTAAACACATCTACTGTCCTGAGAAGGCTGGCCAAAAGTGGTCTTAATGGAAGAATTAAACCCAGGAAAGCCATACCTCAGACATGGAAACAAGGCTAATTAAATCAACTATACATGAAAACACAGGAACTGAGGTACAGAAAAATGGCAGCAGGTGCTTTGGCCTGATTAGTCAAAATCTGAAATATTCGGCAGTATCAAAAAACACGTTTTTTGTTCGAAGAGCTGGAGAGTTGCACAATAAAGAGTATCTGCAGGAAACCGTGAAGCATGCTTCCTTGCAAGATTGGGGCTGCATTTTTGCAAAGGAGTTCAGGATTAATTGTGTCGTCAATGCTGACAAATACAGGCAGATACTTATCCATCATGCAATACCATCAGAGACATCTGATTCGCCCCAAATTTATTTTGCTGCAGGACAACAACCCCAAACATACTACTAATGTCATTAAGAACTATCTTCAGTGCAGAGAAGAACAAGGAGTCCTGAAAGTGATGGTTTTGCTTCCACAGAGCCATTATATCAACATTAACGAGTGTGTCTGGGATTACAGTGACAGAAGGATCTGATGCAGCTTACATCCACAGAAGATCTGTGGATAGTTCTCCAAGGTGTTTGAAACAACCTACTTGCTGAGTTCCTTCAAAAACTTTGTAATGGGTGGTCACACAAAATATTGATTCTATTTGGATTTCTCTTCTGTTAATTTACTTAACAATTTGATAATAGATAAAAATATACTATTAACACTTCTATTTTTGAAAACATTCCTACTTTACAAGATTTTTTTCAAAGTGTCTAAAACTTTTGCACAGTATAGTTAAATCAATGTTGTATATTAAAATCTGCAACTAAAATTAAGTTCAGGATTTGCCCTTGTTGACAACCATTTGACATTTATATTATTTTGCCCATTTGTGGAAATGCTTTTTGTTCCCACCTAAACCGTTTTTCCTGTGCTACTCTTGGTGTCCAGAAGGTCTGTCATTATGTACATTAATGAAAAAAGGAACATTTTTTTATAAAGAAAATTATAAATGTTCACATAAGCTAAACAACCAAAATTGTTTTTATTTTTCATTAAATAAATGAATGTCATAGCTTTAGATTTCAGACTAAGTCAAGCATGATAGAGCATATTGCATTCTTGTCATATTGTTCATATATTTACAATGCAAAATTTACTTGCATCTTTCCAGAAAATCACACATGACACTAACAAATGAGTTAAAAAAAATGGTGTCGGAAGGAAAAACAAGCATCTACAAAGGAGGAAAGGAGAAACAAGACACACACCTCTACTGTTAAAGTCTAGAAAATCAAGTCAGATCACCTTACATTATGTGATTGATCTACTATGCTGTTTGCATGGGCTTTATTTTTTTGCTCTATATGTAAATATTGATTGTAAATGGTTGTGTTTTGGTTGGATCCATCTAATAAACGCTGCATGCTGAGAGTGAGAGCCAAATATTAAAAACTTTGAATGTATAATTGCAAAAGTGTGACATAATGGAAAATGCTCTGTAAGCTGCGATACATTGGCTGGGATATATGAAACTGTATGACATCACTAAGTTTCAGGCTGTTTTGAGCGTGCATATTTCCCAGAAGATTAAAAATTCCTTACCCCATGGGCAGGACTCTACACAGGGAATAACTCCCCACCCCACCATACATGAATCAATGCAGCCTGATAAATTAAATAAAAAAAATATTTATGTGTAAGAATAATTAACTAGCCTAGATTACACATAATTTGACTGGATATCAACCAGGAATAACAAGATTAGCCTCAATATAGCAGTGTAGCAGGCTTGTTGCTTCAGGTTCATTCACTATTAAGCATCCCAATGGTGTGTTCCTAAACTGAATGTGTGAGCAATTTGATGGCATAGTAGTGCCTCTACACAACACTATTTGGTTTAGGGATGGTAAATTACTTTTATACTATTATACTTAGAAGTACATTAGGTTATGAGTACATTCAATGACTGTGTCAGTATCTTCTGTGGAATGTCCACTGCTATATACACTGGCGATCAAAATTAGAGAACAATTTATAAACAATTGAACAATTCTGAAATAATGTCATCTTCACTGCTCAACAGTTGAAGGAGTTTTTGTCCTGTCTATACCATGCTACCAGAACACCTTTTCCACAAATTAACTAAGGCATTTAAAAAAAAAAACATTATTTTGCAGAAAACACACTGATCAAAATTAGAGAACACTTTCAGATACCTCCCAGTTATTGGTGTTAATCTGGAACCTGGTGCTAATTTCCTTTACTATCTGTCAATCCCTATTTAACTGGCAGCCTAACTTCCAGTTTCACTGACTCTGCAAGATGGTGGGCCGTTCTAAAGTGACTGAAAGCCTCCGGCAGCAGGTTGTCCAGATGAAGGCCAAAGGGACGACCCTATCAGCCATAGCAAGACAAGTTGGTCGTTCCAAATCTGTGATTTCAAGAATATTGACTCTTTACAACATCACAAACTCATTCAAGTCCGCCAAGAAGGCTGGTGTCCACGGAAAGAGAGGACAGGATACTGCGGAGAATCTCATTGGGCAATCGTTTCCACACTGCAGCTGGAATTGCTCACCAGTTCAGCGCTGAACAGGGTAAGGATCTGCCTCCTCATACAGTGTCTCGACGTTTAAGAGCATTTGGACTGAAAGCCCACTCTGCAGTGACCAAACCTCTCATTAGCAGAAAGAATCAAAAGGCTAGACTAAGTATGTTGTGTGGACAGAGGAGAACTGGTCCAAAGTTCACTTCAGTGATGAAAGCAAGTTTAATTTATTTGAGTCCGATGGGAAACATTATGTTCGGCGAAAACTGGAGAAAGACTGAACCCAAAGTGTGTAAAGAAGTCAGTGAAAAGTGGAGGAGGAAGTGTCATGGTTTGGGGCATGTTTTCTGCAGCAGGAGTTGGGCCTCTTATACAGCTACATGGCAGAGTGAATGCAAATGTTTATCAGAACCTTCTTCAACAACATATGGTTCCTTCCCTGCGTTCATCACCCAATCAGCCCGCAGTGTTCATGCAGGACAACGCTCCATGTCACACAGCAAAACGGGTAAAGCAGTTCCTTGAAACTGAAAACATTGAAATAATGACATGGCCTGCCCAGACTCCTGATCTCAACCCAATAGAGAACCTCTGGAAAATCTTTGGCGACAAAGTTATGGCCAAGAAACCCACTACTGTCACCGAACTGTGGAGGAGACTGGAAGAAGAGTGGACCAAAATCACACCAGAGCAGTGTGAGAGACTAGTGCTGTCCTGTGGCCGCAGATGTGCTGAAGTCATTCAGAGCAAAGGCCTGTACACTTCATACTAATTGCTGACTGTTGTAACCTTCAGAAAATTTTGTTGTAATCTTTTTCCATGCTACAGTCATTGTTGTTCTCTAATTTTGATCAGTGTGTTTTCTGCAAAATAATGTTGTTTTTTTTTTAAATGCCTTAGTTAATTTGTGGAAAAGGTGTTCTGGTAGCATGATATAGACAGGACAAAAACTCCCTCAACTGCTGAGCAGTGAAGATGACATTATTTCAGAATTGTTCAATTGTTTATAAATTGTTCTCTAATTTTGATCGCCAGTGTAGGTACATAAGACAAATTACAAAGGGCTCCTGTGGTGGTGAGGGCATGATTGTGCCTTAGCTGTGGCTGGAGAAAGAGCTGGCTGATCATGCAGCTCCCATGACAATAAAAACAGCCTCACCCTCACCTATTTCAGTGTTGTCTCAAACTCTTCTGAAAGAAATCACAGAAGGATTGATGTAAAAGGGTTGTCATAATCATAACTTATCAATATCCTGAAACTAAATCATGAAGATTTTGTTTGTTTTTTTTAGCTTGACAAGTTGAGAATTCAGCCTCTGGCATCTGGGACAGAGATGTTGGTCAAATTGCAAAAAGAGGGTTTTGAAAAGAAATATGCCCAACACCAGGAATGAAGCAGATATCAGTCGAAGAATTGTGCATTAACTGTTGAAAACCCTAAAACACAAATGAGAGACAACTTGAAGAGGTTTTCCCTGGTATATTGCCTACATAGTCTTTTTAAGCTATTCATAAATATCGAATAACTGTCTAGCCTTCATGAATAACTTGAGGAACACTTCACCCACTATCCACAAAGAATATATATAGTTTTGCCACAGCCGTCTGTCGCCTGGTCTGTGTACCATCTTGAATTTGAATGATTGGAGGGCTAACCCTAGTGGGTAGTATCAGAGGGCGAGGATCACCCACTTGATGGTTAAACAATTATTTCCAATGCTGTTGCACTTTGTCTGCCTCAACAAGAGCTTGCCTGTACTCATATTCTCCTGTACATTGCCTATATTGCCTAAGTGCTTTGCCTATACTCATATGCCTGACCTCATAGTCGGTTTCTCCAACTCATTGTGTGACCTAATTTCTATGTAATTTAGAATGCTTAGTGCGTAGCACGTTAACTCTTTTTGCAACCTTCCATCACTGAGCATTCCATTATATAGGACCGCCAGCATTGAGTGCCTGTAACAAAATTGATAATTTACACCAAGTTCTCAAATTTAGTTCTCAGGTCAAGAATAAACTGAATTTGTTTGTTAGGTTACTTCACCCAATTTTGTCTAATGACAACTATGATGCAACAATGCTCATAAAATAATACAATTGGGGAAAACCCAGTGGATTGGACGGTTGTGGGACCTTTCGTACTGTGAATAACAGCAGATTCAGCCTCTTATACCAATTCCCTGCAGCATTGTGAATGAATTTATAAATCATGTTTTTCAGTTTCAATGCTCAACCATTCCATCCGTCGGCAAATGGCAAACACTAGTGCAAATCAATTCAATCTCCAATAATTCTTACAGTTCATAGAATGCTTTTGCACCATTGTCTTTCAGATTTTTAAACTAATGTTATGTTAAGCAAAGACAATCTGAATAACTACAAAATGCAGTTTTTAAATACATTACATATTTTAATGAAGCAACATAATCCCACACTGACAATCAACTAATTCATGAAATTTAATCAATAACAGGGAACAATGTAAAGTAGACAAAAAGTGAAAAAATTTCCAAAGATGAGACGAAGAAAGATATTGAAATATGTCAGTCTGGATAAAGTTACAATCCAATTTGACTAAGGCTCTGGGACTCCACAGAATGACAGTAAGAACTGTACGGATGGTCAGATCTCTTCATGATCCCAGACCCCAAGAACAATAAACTGTCTAATCTGAGGAGAGGATCTCTTTAATCTGAGGAGAGAAAGCCATCAGTTCAGCTGCCCACTCACCCATCCTTGAGCCCCTTCTTTTTCTCCTCGGGAGATGGCCGGGTCATGGAAAGGTGACAGAAGTTCCCGGAATTCAAACTACTGTACTTGCATAATGTAATACTTATATTGTAGGAATGTATGCATTTTACCTCCACATGTTTGGTATCCTTTTAAAGGTCTCAGTGTGATTGGAAATATGATCCCATATCAGTAGAACAGACCTCAGGTTTAGGGAAATTCTGTCCTACTGACAGGAAGATTGCCCCTGAGAAGATCCTTACGCTAGGTTTTTACGCTAGGTGACATTTGGTTTTTAGCCCAAAAAAGGGTTTGCAAAGCTTTTATCACTTTGAATTTACGAGTGTTTACGATGGTTTGGGTATTTAAGGAAATTTATTGAAACACTCAGGGAAGCATTCTGTAGTCCGAACCTCCCACACAGTTTCTGTGTGTCTCTATTTCCAGGTACAGTGACTCTTTAACAAATCTTTTGTAAACTGCATTGCTAAACTATTTTGTTTTATGATAATTATGTTGTTTAACTTTCTTTTATTATTTGTTTTAGATTTGACATTTGTTTATGGATTATTGCCTGGCAAATAAATGTAAAATTCCTGATTAACGCTGAAATTTCCTGAAATCATTTATATCTAGTTGATTGTGTAGCCTGGTGTTACCGCAAATCTATGACCAGATAATACAAACTGAAACTCATGAATGGATGGAGCATAGAGCACAACGTCTGGGACCTTCTGATTATTCTTTATGAATGATCAAGCATTGAGCGGCCTACATAAAGAATATTAGTTTACCCTCTGAATAAGATTCGGACTAGCCAATTTGCCTCCGTTAGCAGGTATCGTTAGCCAAGCACAAGACTCTAAGCGACTCCGGGTCCATAATGAATGATTTATTAAAAAAACGGAATGTTTAGAACAATTTATTAAAAGTAAAGAATAAATATAATCAATAAGGTGATCAGCTTGAATTAGATATATTCAAGTTAAATATTTATTATAAATTGGAGTCAGATTAGTGGTTAAAATTTGGATTCATGCAACAAATTGATATCCATTGGGTGGGCAACCTACAGATCTATTTCTCTAAAACCTTAAGCAGTGGTGACTCTTCCAATAAATTTCCAAACTACCAGAGTGCATCCAGGAAGTCCCAATGTTTTCATTATTAGAAAGTAAGACGAGCAAATATGACAGTTGCCTGGCAAACATCATTACATAATGTAACGAAAAGAATCATATTACCTTTGCCAAGAAAAAAACCCTCCAAATGCAATATTGACTATTCAAAAAATGTCAAAATATGGATATATGCAATTTGAGAGTCTAGGAATTAAGATTTAAGTGCAGATATCAGAGAATATTTTTTAACCTGTACAAATTTAATTGTGGATAAAAGATGTTCAATGTGTATAATTTAGTATATATGTTTAGACATAAATGTATTATATATAGATACCTTTTGAGGTAATATATGCTAATCAGTTTTGTCATATGAAGCCAATGCTGGCTTCTGACTTAAAAACCTAATATTTAAAAATGTTTTCTTTAAAGCCACTGAAGTTCACACACAAAACAGTTTTATGCTCTAACAAGAACATGAAGTTATTATTTTTTTGGGTAGTCCATCTGTCCATACATCTGTCTGAGAGTCTTTGTTGTCTGCTGTCTCAAAAATAAATTTGTAAAGTTAGATTATTATTATTATATTCAAATTTTACTAAAAACCAAAAAAGTGCTAACAGTTAATCATCTGCAAACAACTGTCAAGGTTATTTGTGACATATAAAGATGTTGAACCTATTGTTTACTTCAGCCATTTCTGCATCCATAATGATCGATCAATTATAGTTTAGCTGCGATCAATCTGTAAAAGACATAAACTCACAAAAGCTCCATCAACCTTAGTCAACAATTTTGAGTTTGCATGACTTATCACCCCTTCATCCATACCTCTCAGAAATGTTCATATGCAAATACAATAAACAAGATTGAAAGATGTACACAGAGGCAGAGAAAGAACGAAGAAAAGCAACAAAGTGATCATTGCATCAGATTGCATCAGAGTGTCATTGCATCAGATCTCTGGTTTGAAAAATACCAAATAAATACAGTGTACACTTTACACTAAATGATGATGGGCTACAAATAGGCGTTGCTGTGATTTTTGGAATAAGGGACCCTGAAAAGCTGACTTCACATTACCGAAGCCACCGGAACAAACAGCACAATGGTAAGAATTATTTGCATATACAGTACATTCTTATATTTATATATAAAAATGTGTTTTAGATTGTATGTGTAAATATATTTTAATGAGTACCACTGCTAAAAAGTATTATATTGTCATCAGATTCTTTTTTTCTGCAAAGAATCTATTTTAGCTTAATGCATACATTTCATTGGATAAGTAAGGTTTCTTATCTTAAATTAAATTAATATTGTAGGTTTTGAAAGAGAAGCATTAAGGGTTCATTAAGAGAGTCAAACAGTTAAGATTTTTTTATTCTCTAGTTGTCTAGCCATAAGCAAATTATGTTTTATGTAGAATAATTTACAAAGTTTTTGAAAATCAAATATTATGAAATCTTTTTTAGCAATTTATTATGTCATTATGCATAAGATGGATTATAAACTATTTTTGGTCATAAATCATATATGTTATGAAATAACCATATATTTTTTTTTACAAGTATTCAAATATTTTATACTTAATAAAAATTGATAATGTATAATAAAGAAAAAGTTAAGGGCAAACTAGTTTTGCAAATCTTTTTTTGTCTTTTAAGGTCCTTTAAGACAATGGAGTATGGTTTAAGTTTCAGTTAATTTATTGATAATATACTGTCCAATCAAATCCCCTTTGCTTGTTTCCTTTATCTTCCTGTGCACTTTACCCGAGCTGTCATATAACTATGATTTCAACCAGAAGAAATTCATGTGTGCTGTAGAGCACTGTGATGTTTTTGTAATGACATGATCATGTCGGTTTTAGAAGCAATGATTAAATCATTGCCTAAAGCCACATATTTTAAATATTACATTATTCAGCATATTAAGTAGGGTCTGAAAAACCACTAGATACAAATAAAAGCTTCTAGTTTGCATTGACAACAAAAAGTAAAAAGTAGATTCTTGGAAATTTTTACATGAATATTTGGAATCATGTCATTACAAAAACATTACTGTGCTCCACAGCACACATCACTGTGCTCTACAGCAGACATTAAAATCTCAAGGGAAACGAGCGAAGTGGATTTGATTTGACAGTATATTATCAATAAATTAACTGAAACTTAACCCCTTTTTACAATGTGTGCATTTTTAACACCTGTGCCAATGATCATGAAGATATAAAAAAATTATGAACAGTGAATATTTGAGCTGATATGGACTCCATAACCTTCTTTCTTTTAATATATACAGTATTATCAAATACATTAGTACTGTAAATATATGTATAATCATATTTTTGTCTGCAGGACAACTGTTCCAGTTTCCTCACTCCAATATTAGAGAAATATTACCTCTCACCAATGTATGGTCTTGAATTTACCATTGGCTTCATTGGAAACCTTGTGGTGGTCCTAGGCTATATATTTTGCCTCCCTGCTTGGAAGTCCACAAATGTGTACCTGTTTAGTTTGTCTCTGTCTGATCTGATCTTCCTGTGCACTTTACCCGAGCTGTCATATAACTATGCTTTCAACCAGAAGAAATTCAATTCTTCACTGTGTGTGATTAATCGCTACATCCTCCATGTGAACTTGTACTCTAGCATCCTTTTCATGATGTGGGTAAGTGTGGACCGGGTCTTGTTGCTGTGTCACCCACAGCGAGAACACATCCTGTTGAGTCTCAAGGCAGCATTATGCATCACCATCCTGAACTGGATCTGGGTGAATGCTCAAATTGCTCCCCTCATTGTCTTCATTATGCAGGACTTGGAGGAAAATGGTTGGACTGTGTGTCGTGATTTTGCGAGCCTGGGAGTGGCCAGAGTTACTCTGATCTACAGCATAGTGCTCACCATAAGTGGATATGTGGTGCCCCTGACCGCTTTATTTCTGTCATCCCAAAGAATGGTTGAAGTTCTCAGGAAAAGAGAGGAGATGCGTGGCACATCCTTCCAAAGACCAGTAAAAATTGTGAGGTGCGCAGCAATCATGTTTTTGGTGCTCTATACACCCATCCATGTAATGAGGAATGTGCGTATTGCCTCACGGCTTCCAGAATTAAAATTTTCAACGTGTATTATAGATTACATCAATGCAGGTTACATAGTGACACGGCCAATTGGATTTGCTCACAGTGCCGTCAACCCTGTGTTTTACTTTCTAATGACAGACAGCTTCAAAGAAGCACTGCAGGACAAGTGGAGGCAAGTGAAAAGAATGCTAATGACCTATCAAGCATAGACACTACTGATATCATTCACCCTGTTTTAAATCTGACATTCGTCTACTTTTACGAGGGGTGACAAATTAAAATAAAAGCAAACATAAAGTGTCTTAGCAAAGTGCCTAAGACATTTTAGTGTGCCTTGGTTTACATTTAGCAAGTCTCTAGGACTGCGCTGGAAAGCTAAACACTCTTCTTCAAAAAATATTGACTTAGACTGAGGGTGATAAACTGTGAGACAAAAAAATTGCAGGAGAGGCGCAAGTGAGATAAAGAGTACCACCCATCTGTATATAATATACAGTATATGAGAGAAATACAGAGGGAATTGTAGAAAAACTTCAATATAACACACATTTTACAAAATGATGTCTCAGAGCAAAGTTCATTGTGCAAGCCATTACTGATACTTCAGCATTTACATTGCTCTCTCTTTTTATCATATATATATATATATATATATATATATATATATATATATATATATATATATATATATATATATATACATACATACATACATACATACATACATACAGAGAGTATTATATACATACTCGAACTTATTTAAAGCAATAAGTAAGTTTTAGCTAGTAGTACATTCAAATTTACAGTTATGTAAATGTAAAAATCTTACAATTATCCAGATATAAATTGTTAGAATATAAAAAAAGATCATTTGTATGTACCTTAAAGAGAGTACCTTAAGGATTTTGTCTTAGCAGTAAAATACTATTATTCACCCTAAATGTCTGTTTTACTACTGAGTGTTTGTGAATAAAAATGGGATCTTCTTCAGTATGATTAATGTTTTTTAATTAATTATTGTATTTTTGCAACTATAATACATACATTAATACACAGAGTTCTCAGCGGGGCAGAGCTGCTAATCAAGGTCCTTAGCAGTGCAAAGAGGTAAGTAATGTCCTCACCTGGACAGCGAAACAGCATGTCATTTTTAACTAGACAGAGAGGCAAAGTGGAATATACAGAGGGATGGGGTGTGTGAGATGGATGTTAGAAGGTTGGTTGTCCTCTCTGTAAAAAACTTAAAAAGAAAAATGTAAATGGCTGCATGGCATTGAGCCACTCCAAAGAAAGATCTAACCCTGCTTCCCTGTAGTTCCCAAAGCCTGCATTTCCTCAACAGAGGGCTAACTGCTTTTCAAAGATTTTTTTGGCTGCATTTATTATTTGATCTTGTGATAAAATAAGTTAATAAGCAGATGCAGGTGCTACTTTAATTAGAGTGCAAGAAGAAATGTGGTGCCAAAGATCATGCTAAATAATATAAAATATGAAAACAAAAGCATAAAACTAAGCTTGAACTAAACAATTCAATTAATTTTTATTTGTATTCTGCTTTTAACAATGGACATTGTCTCAAAGCAGCTTTACACAGCTGTGGAGATAAAGAATGAATAAGATGTTCTTTATGTGTAAGTTTGTCCCATTGAAGACAACCATTAAATACAATTGTAAGAGAGCGGAGAAAGATCAGATCTATATAATATTTATGTAATATGTGCTAATCAATAGTGATAAGAAAAGGGTGAGTGATTAATGACAAGTGACAGTGATAGTCCAGGGCAATATTCCTAACGTCTATACACGATGAACAGGGTGGAAGTGCTTGTTTTTTGATAACCTGTAAAGCACTTATTCCTTGCTGCTCTCTCTTTATATCTCATATGATAGCCAAGATGGAATACAGAAAGCATCGGAAACAAAGCTTCAGTCATGGCACTGGATCCTCAGTGGGTCATTTTCCCCTGGCTATGCACTCAGTTAACTCAGAGACTTTTTTTTTTTATTTTAATTTTTTTCCTTTTTTTTATTTTACTGTTAAGTATGAATAAAACTATACATAGTAAAAAGGAAAAAAGTATGTTTAATGTACAATAATGTAATAAAAAACAAAAATGATAAAATTACAAAAAGAAATAACAAAATTATAAATATATCTTGTACATTTTCTTAAATAATTAAGAAATTGATAACTGCTGAAAACCCAGTGATGCTGTACAGTGCTTTATTTCATTTTTACCAATAAACTTATTTCTAATCCTGTCCATCCTCTTCACTCCCAATGAAAATCTCAACATTTTCAGCTCTGCTACCTCCAGCTCCACCTCCTGTCTTTTACTCAACACCACTCTCTCTAATACATTCCACATAGCAGGTCTCATCACAGTCCGATACACTTTCCCTTTCACTCCTGCAGATACCCTTCTATCACAAATCTCTCCTGCCACTCTTCTCCACCCACTCCACCCTGCCTGCATTCTTTTCTTCACTTCTCTAACACACTCTCCATTACTTTGCACTGTTGACCCCAGGTACCTGAACTCATCCATTTTCTCTACCTCTTCTCCCTGCAACCACACAACTCCACTGCCCTCCCTCTCATTCACACACATGTACTCTGTCTTACTCCTACTGACTTTCATTCCCCTTCTCTCCAGCGTGTACCTCCACCTCTCCAGGCTCTTCTCAACCTGCTCCATATACTTAGATATATTAGATCTGTGATGTCATGAGGTTGAACATGGGTGCACCATATTTGGCACCACTGTCTATGAAGTTATTAAAAAATACTAATACAAAAAGTGTGGTATAAAAGTGCTTATTTTATACTGTTATAATAATTGTATTTAAATCATACTTAAACAACATGTTCCTTCAGGGGGAGCTATTGTGTAGCAGTACAATTATTGCTCTAGAAAACCTTTTGTTACAGCTGAGCAAAGCTCAATTAATCTGAACTTCTATGAATCTGTCCTTTTGGATTATTACTGTGTTTCAATGCAGATATTATTTATTTATTTTGTTAATTGATTTATTTCCAAATAGACAATCATTACTAAACATGGTCTTATCTTTAGTGGAATTTACACAGCATGAAGTAATGAGCAGGAAAAATAAAACTTGGAAAACCAAACGTTAAACAATCATATTTTAATAGAGTTTAGTTGACTTATGTGGGACATTTATTATAATTTGCAATTAATTCTGCAAAAATGATATTTCACATATTTTACCTTTTTGTTCTGATCTTGTTGAATTTGCAGGTCTAACTGTCCTTTTTCTCTATGCATGAGAAAGCTTGTGGATGTGCTCATTCTTTGACGACTAGCTTTAATCCACTTCTTCCTTGCTGCCCTCCCTTTTCTGTAGAATGTTCTCTTTCAGCCTTTTATGGTCAGTAAGTGAGGAACTGCCACTAAAGCAGCTCATTCCAGTGATGGAATTCTGGCAATTTGTATTTCTTGGAGTCTGGAAGCAAAGGCTTCAATCATGGCATTGGAACAGGTGGAGAACTAAAGCAGGGCACTCCTCAGAGGGTCTGTCAAGAGCAGAACCACAGTAATGATCTATTATATTTTTACCATTCTCACAGTAAACAAAGAATAAAAAAATTTAAATAAACTAAAAAACAAACAAATAAAAAAATATAAGTGTCATGTACATACAATCACAAAGCAACAAACCCTCAGAAAGATAGATTTGAACAGCATATGATGTGTACAGGCATCACACCACCTTAAATCTGCCCCGTGTGTTCAATGTTGGTTAGTGCAGACTGTTTCCTTAATTGTTTGCTACCCCACATAAACACTTTTTGTTTTGTTTGTGATCTGAAGCTTAGCATTGTTATTATAGATAGAAAAACCCCACATTGAAACAACAGCTGAGCAGATGGCTTGGCAGCACAGTGCATGAATGTGTGCTATATGCAGGCTCCTGTGTGTATGTGTGGTCTGCCCTAGCCTGTTTTAGGCGTAACCGTACCGATCCAATTATTATTGGGTGAGCAAAGATTATGTCAGCAGGCTTCAATTTAGGAAGAGACAGAGATCATTTTAATAAAAACACATGTAAAATCATTTCTGAGTGAATGGAAAGTGTTGCTGTGGTTTACATTAATGACCTGGAATGCATCAAACATGCAGAAATCAGCATGTGGTTTAGCCTAAATGTGTGGAAGTGTTCCACTATTGTTTGACACTGTACCTAACTGGACTAAAAGTTGGCTTCTGAAGTCTTTAGAATTTCGAAAAGCACTATCCAAAGAAAAAATTATGAACAGGCCACCCAACTCTACAATGAAGACGGTCACTACTGTACAATTAGATTGATCTACCATATTGTCAGTGTATGCTCAGCATTATTTGTTTCTCTTTGGTTGTCACTGACAAACTATCAAACAATGGTCACTTGTAAATCTATAAATGTTTCAGATATAAAACATGAAACTTTATAAGAATAAAATTGATTTTGAAGATACAAAAGTGTGACACTAAATAAATATAATAAAAGACATCAATTGCAATAAATGTGGGCTAATAATTCCGACGCTTACTTGTCACTTGTTATTTTATATTCTGCATTTTATAGAATCGGAATCCCAAATCACTGGAACTTAAGCCAATATTTTGGGAAGCAACCTTTAAACACCTGTGCTTTTTCGGTTCAAGCTATTTTTCGCAATTGCAGATGTTTAACCAGACAACCAGAGGCAGGTGTAATTCTACATGAGAACTATCATAGGTAATTGAGAAATCATATATTTTTGGGGCAAAACATATCCTTTTTATTAAAAAGGATGAAGTGGTATAGCGTGACATGCCATAGCATACTAGCTAGGTGCTAACAAGGAAACCTCAGAGAGTAGTGCTATAAGAAGAAACAAACTTCTCCATCAAAATTAATTTGTAAGCTGCTATACAGTTTGAGTCTAAAGGAAATTAGTAAATCATGTTTCTTTTTTTTTTAAATGAGCTACGGTCCAGCACCTCACTCCACCAACATGAACAAATGTAGACCTGAGTACCCTCCTCTTCAACCCAAAACAAACAAACAAAAAAAAGGCAAACCTTTTTTTATATTATATTTACATTACAAGTATTTCACTAGTTGTAGTACTATACCCATGATGCATCTCGTTTTTTTCATGGTTTTTTACCTTGCTAACTCTTTTAACAAATTGCCAAACATGACGGGTTCCAGCATTGACAACAAATCGAGTTTTTTTTTTTCATTTTAGTTTGGAGTTTGCTTTTAACCTGATCCATTAGGGAAGGAATTTTCGGTTGTTTTCTTAATGGGCAAGTGTGGCTGGAGGCGTTCATTTCAAGCAGATAGGAGTCACCCCTTTTTCCATTTGAGTTCATCTTGGGCTCCTATTAACTATCAAGTGTGCCTCCTATTTGACTGGAATAAAAGCCTGCAGCCACACCAGTCTTCCCTTTGCGAATACAATTAAAGAACCCTGCATTAGATAAGATGACCCTACTCTGAATCTTCTTTCATTTGTCTGTTCAAGTTTTCTTGTCATAAATTCATTTAATGGACTGCTTCTGATGAAATGATAATTATGAAACATATTTTGGAGACCGGTTAAAAACATGGGACAAGGGTTTTACACAAACAATATATAATGTATTTAATGTTTAATAAAGGGTGGTCTCATTGCTTGTCTCATTGTTTTTGCCTCAGGATGAATATACACAATTAAAGGTGTGCCTTGAAATGCATTCTGTAAATGAGAATATGGCTCTGAGAGAGTGTATATTTAAATTAATTTACAGGAATGACAATCCATCAGTTCATTTGTACATCCATTTAATGTGCTTTCTATTACTTTACTAGGCCAATAAAGATAACATACTCTGTGTGAAATTTGTTTAGAATATAGATTAATAACAAGTCAAGGCAGATGGAATTAAGGAAATAAAAAAAAAAAGAGAAAAAAAATGTTTAGAGAAATAGATTTATTTTTCATGTGCATTGCTAAAAGAAATTGTTTTTATCAGAAGAATATGTTCTACATTTGACTGCAGAAAAATGCTGACCACACCTGGAATTCAGTAGGAATTTTTATGTGGATTTATTCTAATCCTTACACATAAATCAGAACTGAATGCATCAAAGAAGTACTGCTGGCCATCATTTTTTTATGAAGCAAATTACGGATAAGTCTGTCTAGCCATACATATGAGGACTATACTCACCACTGTTAACTACATGCAAGTAATTAGCTCCTGTTGGCCCACTCCCATGACAACATTTTTAATTATTAGTTGCATTTATTTGAATATTATTGCAAGTTGCAAGAGGTGAATAGGAATAATCTTTTTAAGTGAACTGGCAAACATTCCAAAATGACGAGCATAGACATCAGCGTCATCCAGACGTGGGTCAGGCGATCGGAAAAAACAATAGAATGGACACAACAATGGAAAAACAAGAACATGAAGAAACAATGCAAGCTCAAAAAACAGAATATGTGAAGCATGCAACTGTGAACTAAACGACTTGGTAAAATGCAGTGAACTGAAAGTTACTACACATCTACAGAACACAAACTACAGGGTTATTTAAACACAAATGAACACTGAGAACAGCTGTGAATGAGAAAACACAAGGACCAATAATAAAACAGGGGTGTAGTCATTAACTTAGTGAAGTAATGAGAATGAAATGCTGAAGTTGTGAGTTGCCATGGCATGCTTGTTGGGGGGGTGGGGGGGGGGGGTCATTTTATAACTAAATATATAAATATTAATATAAAAATTTACATATAAGTGAATTTTGATTAAACATAAGTGAATTTTGTTCTATAATTCTTACATTCTGTAAAGCTGCTTTGAGAAAATGTCCATTGTTAAGTGCTATAGAAAAAAAAATTCATTGAATTATACGATGCTACTTTGATATACAATCAAATCACTTTAATTTTAAAAACTTTTCATTCGTTCTTAACATTTTAGTGGTTAAAATAAAAGCCATTTTAACAAATGCATTTTATTCTATTTGAGAACACAGAAACTAGTTTTATGAATTTTCTTGTAATGTTAATATAATTATTGACTGATCTTTTATTCCTAAATATAAGTTACTTTTATGATTTACATTTAGAAGCCTTAATTGATTTTATGTTATTATATAGATACCAGTTGGGTAAATAAATTATTTTGTCACCTATACTATGGTCTGTCTGAATATCAGTTTCTGATTGGCTGAAAGTTGTGCACAGGTAGCTCGATTCACAAGTGAATCATTCTTCTAAATTCATAAGCTGCCTATAAACTATTGTAACCATAGAAACCCATGGCTAAGTGTATATTATATGGTTTTCATGCACTCTGCTTCACTTCAGAGTTATGTAATGCATAATTAGCTGTGGACTACCATTACATATATTTGACAGAGGAATTATCTCTTTTCCTGATGGATCACAGGATTAATGGATTAGAGAGGTTAAGGGCCTTGCTTAAGGGCCAAACAGTGGTATCTTAGTGAAACGGGGCTTGAACTGACCTCTTTATAAGTAACCCAGAGCATTAAGGGCCCTTATACACTGAACCATCAGTCCAGAGAAAGCATAGGCTATATGATACTTTGCAACAAGTCAAAGCATTCAGAGTATTTTATAGATTGCCTTTCACAGGAAGATGTTACATGATCTGGCCTGTTCTAGTACATTTACTGGTATGTCTAAAACACTGAATGCTAAGACATCTGTCTTGGCACCATTGACATGTTCTGGGAGAGATGTTGGCCTGTAATATGTGTTGAAGTGTGAATATTCACTAGATAGATAGACCTGCACATATTCTCCTCCTGCACTGATAAAAAGAGATTTGATAAAGTGACCAGGCATCATACCAGCCAAACTTAATCATCTGTGAACTCAGGCACACTGAAAATCTTGCACAGTTTTTCACACAAACATTTTTCCCCCATTTGAGGATTGGAATCTCTCTACGTCAGCCATTAATTCCACAGACAGGGGGAGGAATCTCTAATTGGATACCTCAGCTCTGAGATCGGCTTGACCACATTCTCTTGGGAGAGAAGAAACAGGTCTAATCCCGATATGATACTGTTATTCTAAAATAAAATATCAAATATGAAAATATGAAATTCCAAACAGTCTGTGTTGTGCCAGCGTTCTTTTCAGATGACAAGCCCTTAACAAGGCACCTTTTCCCCAAAAAATGCACCAGGGTTTTGTTATAGATTTACTCAACCAGGCAAATTTTACGTTCACCTGGAAACAATCTTTGACTGTGATTTGTTCTTTTCCTAATTAATTGCTCTCTGTAATTGTGCAAATACATCTGTTTTGTTTTAAGGACTGTTTATGTGACCTACATCATTGTTCTTGGACTGTTAACATGCAGGTGTTTTGGTATTTCACCTGGTTGAGATCTGAAAGTGGAACAAAATCACATGTCATGTGGACTTTGGCCAACCTCTTTTCAATTACATAAATAATATCTTCTGAATGTTAAAATATAAAAAAAACTCTTGTTGAACAGATGTGGCCTTGTACAAATTAATAGCATTACAAACAACTGTCAAAAATATTGTCAAACAAAAATCCCTCTAAGATCATGTCACAGGTGTGTTTTGAAAAGGACTGAGTAATTAATTTGTGGATTTGTATTGTTTTTATGCATCAAGAAAAATCTGGATGTGAGAAGCGAATATGCCAAGTTTGCAGAATAAGCTATGAGATAAATTATCCCAGAAAAACTCCTTGTTTATTCCATTCCAAATTAAAGTGATAATATGCCTGCTGTGAGTCAAGGAGGAAAGTGAGCTGTAGACAGAAGCATCTCACATTTCATAAAAACCTGATGGTGATTTAATTGGTTTTATTCCAGCTTTTCTCATTCTTTATGCACTCTAGCTGAAAGGGAGAACTCCAGACTGTACCTCTGAAGGCCACAGCTGTGCAAACATCTTCCCTAATAACTCTTTTTTAGAATCAGGCAGGCGGAAAAAAACAAGAAGGCCATCCATTAATATGCTTGAGCTGTGGGTCATTTTTAAAAGAGGTGTCTCTTGCCCTCGTGTACATGCTGGATGGATCTTTGGCAAATCTTCTAAACCCATAACATACCTTGGTAGTTGGCTTGAGTTATTTCAGTGTTGCTTTGCTTGGCATAAACTGTTTCTGATGGCCATTATCAACTCTTAAAGCAACAGTGTAGGAGATGTGGGAAAATTCCTGAAGTGCTGAGGAACTGTCATACATTTTATTCGATAGGAGCATAGTGTTGACTCTGCTGATGTTTTGCGTGATGATCGAAATGATTTAAATGGAGCAAGACTTGGTTGATTTTTTTCCGCTTAAGCTTTCCAACTGTTCCAAAACGTATCAAAACACAAAAAACAACTTTATGTAGCACATCACAAGGAGTGTTTGAAGTTAATTTTCACCCCTTAGGCTGAAGAACGAGAAAATAACTTTCCCCATAACAAAACAAAAAAAAAAAAAAAAAAAGAAATTACAATCCCCTTAACCTTTAAAGTTTCATTAAGATTTATAAGGTCAGTTCTAGATGTAGATGAATTGTGTATCTATAAGATATGAAACAGATTTGTTATGATGTTTGTCATTCTCACAGGCTTTTACTGTTTTCTACAACGTTATATAGGCATTATTTATAAATTAGGCGATATTTATGGCATTTTGCAGATTAATGGAAGTGAGATGTAACTGAAAGATGTGTTCTCACAGCATGTTCTGTGAGTGTAGCAGAGCTCTCTGGAGGTAAGGACTGATTAGAATGAATAAACAACTTAAAAAATATGCAAGATTGCCTCATGTTTGGCAATTTATTAAGATTCACACAATTCAGTTACAAAAGGTAAGCATAAGAGAAGGCAGAGGTATTCAATGAAAAATGTACTCTTAGTTATAAAAAATTTGTATGATTAATATGTTTTCACAACTTTTACCCTTCACGGATGTAATGTTGACTAGCTACAGCCATTTTTAATATTATAATAAAATAGCCTTGATTACCTCCTTCTTTACACTGTATTTTCAGTAGCCACTTTAGTTCAGTCATGGTTACAAAAGCTCTAAAATTCCAGTTTCTAGATGCCAGACTGAATGTAGGACAGCAAATACACACACACACACACACACACACACACACACACACAGACACACACACACACACACAGAGAAACCTACCTAGCAATGGGAACATGTTCACTCCAACTCAAACTCAGAATTTAGGCAGGAATTCTGGAGTTGCGAGGTGACAGTGATATCCACTGCCACCTACCATTAATTTTTACTTAAATATAACTTTCTGCCTTATAGCTATATTACAAATTCCAATTCCAATGTATTAACAAAAATCATGCTAATTTTGTCGTGGTAATAGGACACTAAATAATAATCGAATAAAACATTGTATTACTCTTTTAGAAAATTATATATTTTATTTATTATTTATATATTAAATATATGCCACTATATCAATGACCCTCTCCAAATTTAGCATAAAATTCATAGCTGTCCTCATGAGAAACTTACTACCATGAGAACCGGGTCCTCAATTGCTTTCCCAGTCACATAGTTTCACATTGGTGGGAACTGGCAGTACATGGCATGTACAATCATTAAGTGGCATGTCTGTGGCAAGATTTCTTTTTATTTGGTCATTGGCAGCCTGCAGAAAGATTGAAATCTAAATATATAGTAAATGGAAGGGTGTTATGAACAAAGACTGTTGCCTAATGCACATATACTGTTGTGAAAAATGTGAGGCCAGTGAGTGCAACCACACAGTGAAATAAACTTAAAGAATCACTGTCATATATCTCTGTGTTTGCTAGTGTTAAGCAACTCCTTTCAATCTGTCATTTTGATATATTGCAATATTGACTTCTTAACTGAGCTAATTCAACAATTGTTTATGTTGTTGGTAATCAGTGGCATTTGTGCCAATTTTGTGATGCCACAGCTCTTCCATGATACTAGCAAATTACAGTTAAAGAGTGATGAACTTGGCATATGGATAAGATAAAGAATAAAGGAGAAGGTATCTGCTCAGCATTAAGTGGTTAAAAAATACAGGATCCACCATTTGCCTTTTATTTTTGTTCATTTTCAATCAGGCATAATTGAAACCTGACTGCCAGCATCATTTTGGAGGTTTTGGTGAAAAACGTGTTTGAAAGCATTTCAGACATAGTTGGATTGTTTGGAATTTACTGAAATGAGTTCAAACCAGACCAGGCATTATTAGGAGGCACTGGAATGACTTCCACGTTTGAAAAATCACAGATCTTGATTGCACATGTTGTCTTCATTGTACTGTATCTGCCAGATTTGGTGAAAGACACCACAGGCTGTTGAATGGATTTTCATAAAAAGTGTTTATTAGAATACCCAAATAACTGCTTCCTTGCTGTGTGAGGTGCTGATGTTCTGTAGCCTATATATTTGCCAGGAGTTCAAGTTGCCAGATAGAATTTACTGATCCTAGGGAATAGTGCTACAAATCCTGTTTAATCAAAAATTAATGAATGCAAATAGTGCAATAAACCACAGAGTAATGTATGATATGGACCTTTTCCAATTTTGATGGTTTCATGGTTGGGAAAGAAGCAGCTGAGGATAAGTTTTCTCTTTTAAGTGCCAACTCTAGGCAATGCTTTAATGAATAAAGATAAAGACTTTTTACCACATAGAGCAGATTTACAAATGAAGCTTGTCTTTTAAAACCAAATCCCTTTTTATCCATTGCGCTTTATTGCCATTAAAGTGATCCTATGTAGATTAGAGTGACTCTATTTAAAATGTTTCTATGTATTAAACGCTAGAATTTCCCTCTCTTGTGGCAGGTGGAACATGCTTTGCTAGTATAGTGAAGAGAATCCTCTGCAGGGAATTCCGCTGGTAAATGAAGTAATACAAGTTACTGAACAAAAACAAGGTAATTTAATGTTACACAAGACCAATGACAATAATATGAGTACAAAATGTTGGAACAGTTTGTTGATGCTGAGTTCATAGGTAGACTAATGTTACGCTGTGCCTCAAACATTTTAATTAAAAGCAGGCAATAATTAAAAAAAAAAAAATTTGTTCATAAAACAATGAAGGGTTCTTGTGTACATTGTTTTTTCTTCTTGTTATTGTTGTAGGAGTTGTTCTTGGTATACCACAAACTATTCAAGTATCTGGGACAATTGTCCTACATTCTAATTACAGTTCAACTATTTTTTTACTATTTACTATTTTGTATTTTTTACTTGATTAAAGGACCTAAGTACACTGAAATATTTTCAAAGACAAACTTTTATTTTACTACATTTTAAAGTGTAATATCTTTGTTTTATAGTTTTAGTCATCTTCATTAAAAAAGAAAACAGAACATGCTGTTCCTTTGCTACTTTAAGGTGGATGCATAAATTGTTGAAATTGACAACCTGTCATGAGACCACAAGCTTAACATTGTGGTCCTGGCAAGAGTTTCTTGCAGAATAAGAATGTGTGCTTGTAACAATAGGTGTTCAGCAAGTGGTAAGAGCAGAGTTGTGTCGAAAATTTGCCAAAACAATACAGGTAGTCCTCTACTTACAATTGAGATATGTTACGAAGACCCCATCGTAAGTAAAAAATATCGTAAGTCAAAGATGGTACTGTGACTGTGACAGTCTTTCCTGCTTTATGCTTTATAATTTTCATTTTCTGCTCTAAACTCATGGCTTTCCTCTTCTTTGTTTCACTACAAGCAGGAGACATACTTGGGCACTTGGAAGACATGCCTTTAACACTAAAATTGCTGTTTGAAACTATTTGAAACAGAAAAAATACACACTGAGACAACTTTACTCTGTCGACCGCAAGCGAGAGTGGGGCATCTCAGATATATGCTCATCGCAGCTACATCGTATGCTGCTGCCTGTATCTGTTGCAAGAAATGTTTTATATTTTGAATATTTTTTCGTATCACTATCGTCATTTTAAGATCGAAAAATCGTAAGTCGAACTATTGTAACTCAGGGACCATCTGTATATCTATATATATAAAGCTCAAATACCACTGACTGACTCACTCACTCATCACGAAATCTCAAAAACCACTG
This sequence comes from Silurus glanis, assembly GCA_014706435.1. Lineage (NCBI taxonomy): Eukaryota > Metazoa > Chordata > Actinopteri > Siluriformes > Siluridae > Silurus > Silurus glanis. The sequence goes on from JAAIIK010000425.1 coordinate 2,578,364, forward strand.
AACGGATTGCAATGAAATTTGGAACATACCTTCCTCTTGGGTCTTAGGTGCTCACTAAGAAAGGGTTTTGAAAAATTCGCCCTGGATCACGGCTAACTCGCGATATATATAAAGCTGAAATACCACTGACTGACTCACTCACTCATCACGAAATCTCAAAAACCACTGCACGGATTGCAATGAAATTTGGAACATACCTTCCTCTTGGGTCTTAGGTGCTCACTAAGAAAGGGTTTTGAAAAATTCGCCCTGGAACTCGATTTCTCACGCATTGTAAACTCTTCGAAATAACAGCACGGATCCTAATGAAACTTACTACATTGTTTCTTATTACATGTTAGATGCACGATAAAAATTATTTTCAAAGTAGTTTGCCCTGTATCGGTACTACAAAGGGGTAGTACGTTATTTGTTGACGTTACGTTCTGATCTCTGATCATCCAGTCCTGCTCAGTGCTTACTGCTTATTGCCATATTGCTTAGCGTTCTGCCTTCCGTAGCGAAGCACGGGTACTTTCAGCTAGTACAATATAGTATTGTTGCCATGATTTTTGCTGGTTCCAAGAATGTTCATTTTTGGTTGTACAAAATGAAAGTCTATCAAGAATGTTTCTTAAATTTTTTACATTTCAAGTTTCTACTATTCAGGTCAATACGTGCATGATGAGCAATAACAGCAGCTAGATGTCACCAGTTGCACTTTAAACAAAACATTAAATCAACAAATGAACAAAAAGCAAATGACAATGCATGTCAAAAAGGTAAACATCGATTACCTGATCAACTCTATAAAAAAGAAAACAATATGACTTCAGTACTTGCTGGAAATGTTGTTGTGGGTATAATGCTGATTTAGTTGCTCCTCCAAAATGGCCTTGTCTTTAAGCTGCAAAAAAGGCACTGGTCATTGTAAGCTGCATTTGTCAGCAAGAAAACCGAGGCAATATAATTGATTGAGATTAATTGAGAGATTGATAGATTTAGACCTTGTTGTGTTGAAGGGGGTATGTCTTTAGGAGCTTGGTCAAGTTTAGGGTTACGTGTATCCACACTTGAAGCCCAGCCTAGGGTTTGTGTCCACAAGCGAGAACCTGCTGATGGGCCATGTATATAATCTATTTAGTAGTGATGTATTGTTTGTAGGTTCACTGTCTGCAAGCATTTAAGATAGATCCAATTGCAGTCATGTAAGAAATAGTTTATACTTTGTCTCCAAAACGTCCTACATGCACAGTCCCCCTAATAAACTCGTTTCTAATCCATCCTCGTCACTCCCAATGCAAATCTCTTCAGCTCTGCTACCTCCAGCTCCACCTCCTGTTTTTTAGTAGATGCCACTGTCTCTAAATCATACAACATAGCAGGTCTCACCTCAGTCCTGTAAACTTTCCCTTTCACTCTTGCAGATACCCTTCTATCACAACTCACTCCAGCCTCTCTTCTACACCCACTCCACCCTGCCTGCACTATTTTCTTCAATTCTCTAACACACTCTCCAGTACTCTGCACTGTTGACCCCAGGTACCTGAACCCTTTTACCTTCACCACCTCTTCTCCCTGCAACCACACCACTCCACTGCCCTCCTTCTCATTCACACACATATACTCTGTCTTACTCCTACTGACTTTCATTCCCCTTCTCTCCAGCACATACCTCCACCTCTCCAGGCTCTTTACCACCTGCTCACTACTCTCACCACAAATCACAATATCATCCACAAACATCATAGTCCATGGAGATTCCTGTCTGACCTTGTCCGTCACCTGTCCATCACCACTGCAAACAGGGAAGGGCTCAGAGCCGATCCTTGATGCAGTCCAACCTCCACCTTGAACCAGTCTGTAGTTTGTACTGCACACTTCACTGCTGTCACACTGTCCTCATACATGTCCTGCACCACCCTCACATACTGCTCTGACACACCTGACTTCCTCATACAATACCACAACTCTTCTCTCGGCACCCTGTCGTACGCTTTCTCTAAATCCACAAACACACAATGCAACTCCTTCTGACCTTCTTTATACCTCTCTATGAACATTTTAAAGCAAATATTGTGTCTGTAGTGCTCTTTCTCGGCATAAAACCATACTGTTGCTCACAGATGGTCACCTCTTCCCTCAGCCTGGCTTCCACTACTCTTTCCCATAACTTAATGGTGTGACTGATCAACTTTATTTCCCTGTAGTAAATTTAGGTCTGCACATCTCCCTTATTTTTAAAAATCAGTACCAGCACACTCCTCCAGTCATCAGGTATCCTCTCACCTTCCAGAATGTTGTTAAACAATCTGGTTAAAAACTCCACTGCCATCTCTCCTAAACATCTCCACGCTTCTACCGGTATGCCATTTGGTCCCACCGACTTTCCACTCTTCATCCTTTTAATCGCTGCTCTCACTTCTTCCTTACTAATCCTATCCACTTCCTGCATCACTATCTCATCTTATCATCATCCAACTTTTTTCCTCATTTTCTTCATTTATCAGCCTCTCAAAATACTCCCTCCACCTTCTCAACACACTCTCCTGACTAGTCAACACATTTCCATCTCCACCCTTTATTGCTCTAACTTGTAGCACATCCTTCCCAGCTCGGTCCGTCTGCCTGGCCAATCGGTATAAATCCTTTTCTCCTTCCTTAGTGTCTAACTTCTCATACAGCTCCTCATATGCCTTTTCCTTGGCTTTCTCCAAATGTCTCTTCACCTGCTGCTTCACCTGACCTCTTGCCTAAATCTCACACTACAGTCTTCCTCCTTCAGTTTCCACAATCTTATTCTTCTTTCAGTCCTCTCTCTCCTCCTCTTCTTCTTTACCTCTTAAGCCATCCTACAGACCACCATTCGATGCTGTCTGGGTACACTATCCCCTGTCAACATCTTACAGTCTCCAATCTCTTTCAGGTTGCATCTCCTGCATAAAACATAGTCCCCCTGGGTGCACCTTCCTTTGCTCTTATACGTCACCCTATGCTCCTACTTCTTCTTAAAATAAGTATTAACCACTGCCATTTCCATTCTTTAAGCAAAATTTACCACCATCTGCCCTTCCACTTTCATCTCCTTAAGGCCATACCTACCCTTCCCCTTCTCAGTACCTCTGTTCTCTTCACCAACATGCCCATTAAAGTCCGCCCCAATCATTAATCTTCCATTCCTAGGTACACTCTCTACCACTTCATCTAACTCACTCCAGAATTTTTCTTTCTCCTTCATCACACAACCCACTTGTGGAGCAAGTGGGTTCACATTCATCACCCTATCAGAAACTCTCTTCACCTCCACTACACTGTTACTGTACTCTCCCTTTCTACTTGGTCTCCTGGACACACAAAATGTCTACCTTTCTCCTCTTCACCATATCAGCTAACTCTCTCCATTTACCAGTCATAGTACAGTGGTACCCTGCTTATGGACCTTAATCCGTTCCTTAAAACCGGTCGAAATGCGAAAAGGTCGAAGAGCGAATGTAATTAACCCATAAGAAATAATGGAAAACCAATTAATCCGTTCCCGACCTCCACCGATACCCATTTATTAACAATTTTTGCCCTGTTTTTAGCAGTATTAATATTAAATAATACAGGTACATAAATAATACTGTATATAATTGTTATGCAGCGTAATGAGCGGAGGCAAAGCCGGAGCACAGTTCGCTTTGGTTTAACGAAAACACGGAGAGTTTAACACAAAAACACACACACACACACACACACACACGGCAGTCCATAGAATCCCGACAAATGAGAGAGAGATATCCGTGGTACGCCCTGGAGGGGCGAGGTCCACGGGCGAACGCACGGGAGGAAAAAGGTAATCCGGGGTACACTTTGGAAAGAAAGGGCAGCCGTGGAGAGCGCGTGGAGTCCGGAAAGGAAGAAACGCATAGGAATACGAGTGACAGGGAAAACACAGACAAACATGCACCAAACACCTTCACATACCAACAATAACCGACAAGGAATGTGGATGAATGAGGGGTTTATATAGGAGCTGGGGATGAGTGAATAATGAGCCCCAGGTGTGAATTGTTGAAGCCGGGGGCTTCAGGGAAAGCGGAGGTTTTGACAGCCACCGAAGGGGGCGTGGCATGTGGATTTCTGACAATAATACAGTAAAAAGTATAAATTAAAAACATTACAAAAGTAACAAAAAAAATGCTCCACATGGGTCGGGGTAAAAAAAAGGTCAATAAGTGGGCATTTCGATGCCCTTCCAAACACAGCCCTCTCCATTTCTCTGGGCTTGGGACTGGCACTAAGGGTACACTGGCTTGTGCAACCCAAATGGCTGGATTATACTAAACTATACACCATTTTAGTATATTTTCTATGCTATCTAGAATAGAAATAAAACTTGGATATACTTTATTTTACAGCAGCCAATGTGTAGTTTGTATAGCAATACAGATTTACTGTTCTCTGGAAATAACTGAACATAGAGCCATTATTATCTCACAACAAAAGTGAGTACACCCTAAGTGAACATGTTAACACTGTGTTCAAAGTGTCAATATTTTGTGTGAGCACCATTGTTATCTATCAACGCCTTAATCCTACTGGGCATAGACTTTGCCAGGTTGTGCTGGGATTCTCCACTCCTCCATAATGATATCACAGATCTATTGGATATTGAACACATGGCACTTCTCCATCTTCCGCTTTTAGATGCCCCAGCGGTGCACAATAGGGTTCAGGTCTGGAAACATACACATCAACATCAACATCAGCTTCCTCAGCAAGGCAGTTGACATCTTTGCTGTGTGTGAAAATTGTGGTTTGGCCCAGTTTCTGAAGGGAGAATAACATGTTCTGCTTCAGAATGTCACAGTACATGTTGTAATCCATGTTTCCTTCAATGAACCGCAGCTCACCAGTTGCAGCAACACTCATGCAGCTCCAGACCATGATACTACCATCACCATGCTTGGCTGTAGGCAAGAGACACCACATATGCTGGACACCATCTGAGCCATCCAAACAAGTTTTTCTAAGTCTCATCAGACCACAGGACATGGTTCCAGTAATTCATGCTCTTGGACAGGTTGTCTTCGGCAAACTGTTTTGGAGTTTTCTTGTGAACCAGCTTCAAAAGAATCTTCCTTCTAGGATAACGGCAATGTAAACCGAATTGTTGCAGTGTGCAGTGTATGGTAATGGACTTTCCGCTTCTGCAACCTCTAAAGCCATGCTGGCAGCACTCATGCGTCTGTTTTTTTAAGCCAGCTTTTGCACCTGACGCACAGCATGAGGACTCAACTTTTTTCACCGACACATGCGAGGCCTGTTCCGAGTGGAACCCATCTTGGTAATGCTTTGTATGACCTGGCCACTGTACTGTAACTCAGTTTTAGGATGTTACGGATTTTCTTATAGCCTATAGGCCATGTTTGTGGAAAGTAATCAGAGATAGGAAGTAATGGAGTACAAATACTTTGTTACTGTTCTGGTATCAGTACTTTACTTCACTATTTATTTTTCTGAGAACTTTTTACTTTCACTTTTTTTTACACAAATATCTGTACTTTCTACTTCTTACATTTTCAAACCAGGCTCATTACTTTTGTTTTAATCTATTTTGTGATATATATATATATATATATATATATATATATATATATATATATATATATATAATTATTTTTATTGCGCACCATTTTCAGCTCATTAACCTATTTCAGAGTCTTTTAAAGCATATGCACTTCTACTTGAGTTAAGGATGTGTGTACTTTTGCCATCTCTAAGAGCAACAATACTAATTCTCAAATCCTCAAAGAGTTATTTGCCGTTAGTTGCCAAGTTGAACATCCAGTGGTCAGTATTAGAGAATTGTACATAAAGCACCAAATTTTATCTGCTCTTATACAAGATACACAAATTTGTATGGTCCTGTCAAGCAACAAAAACATTAACATGATGAATAGGACATGTGGCTTTGCATGGTTAAACGAAGTACAGATGTTATCACTTACGATGTACTTACTTTTATTGCCAGCTATTTTGACAATAATGGCTGTATGTTGAGTTATTTTCAGGGGACAATAAATATATACCGCTATACAAGCTGCACATTGATTACTCTAAAATATATACAACTTCCATTTCTATAGTATTGTCTATTGAGAAGATATACTTAAATAGTTGCTGAAATGTGAGGCGTTTACTCACTTTTGTGAGATATTGTATATATATGTATGAGAGCGTTTAGGGGGGGGAACCGCTGGAACGCCACTGACTGTTTCTTGGCCTTCTGAAACTTGTCGATGACCGTATTTATGTCATCACTGTACAGGCCAGTCGGCACCACAGCTGCGTCCAGCAGAAGGCTCTATCCCTGTTGGATAGGTCCGACAGGTTGAGCCACAGGTGTCTCTCCATGGAGACCAGGGCAGACATAGACCAGCCAATGGCCCTAGCGGTCTCTTTTGGTGCCCTGAGAGCCAGGTCTGTTGCATGACACAGCTCTTCTACCCAGCTTGGCTACAGCCCGAATCACAACCTCTAACAGCTCCTTGAGCTGAACTGGCTGTGGGGGCGTATCCTCTACGGGATCCCTGGCGTCCATACCCTCCCCCTCCACAGAGGAACAGAGGTGGAGCATGTCGCTCTTCTCACAGGGTGAAGTAACCCCCGAAAGCTGTGCGTATCCCCCCCCCCATTGCTTGCTAGCCATCCATAAAAAGTTTACCGCACCTTACCTTTCTTAGAACAAACACACACAGAGCACTTCCTTAACAAACAAAAGCTAGCACTGGATTTAATCCATGTGCTCTTATAGCTTTCTGGTCGTGATGTCACCACGCCGGTGATGCTGCGCTTTTTCCATTAGATTGATTACACACGTAATTCTGAGCGTGGACAACCCCGAGGCGTTCCCAAAGTGTTGTTGATGCAGCTCGATTTCCTGACTGGGAACTGGATTAAGTGTTGGGTCCACTACCACTGATTGCCCATCTATTATTTGCACCTTCGTATTTTTTTAATAATTATTAATTGTGGCTTGCATTAAAGCTGTGTGAAAAGAAAAGGTTATATGAAAATGCGCCAACTGTGTTAAAACAATGCAAAATTACAAGAAATGAAAATGCTAATCAAATGCTGACATCACTCTGATATGCTTTCCATGCAGAAAAAGACCATATATATATCTGATGACTGACAGGAAGATGTATCTGATTATCTTTTTCTGCCAAGCAGGAGCTACAAATAAAATGTTTAAGTTGTTATGTTTTGCTAATATATATTAATTAAAGGAGGAAAGATCAATTTGATCAAACTGTCATTAAATATTGGCATGGGCAAATTAGTATTACAAATAGCTAAGAAATAAAGAGCAATATATATAATGAGCCTTAAAAGAAGGTAATCTATGTTTACAGGAGTTGTCTGGAGGACCACCTGCAGGGTCAATTTCTATCCAGACACATACACTGGATCTTCATGAGAAGTAAAAAATTAGCCTGGAGGTTGTGTGATTCTTCTTATTTATTTTAAACAAAACCCTGGTCAATTAAAAGAGTACATTACTTAAAATGTAAATACTTTTTCCTTTACACTAAATACAGAAAAAATATGGCTTATTTATGATATCTTGCGTAGGTGGGTTCCCTGGTGGTCTAGTGGTTCGGATGCGGCGCTCTCACCGCTGCGGCCCGGGTTCAATTCCCGGTCAGGGAACCAACCCCAGCCATTAGGTTTGCACAAGCCAGTGCACTCTTAGTGCCAGTCCCAAGCCCGGATAACTGGGAAGAGTTGCGTTAGGAAAGGAATCCAGCGTAAAAACATGTGCCAAATCGAACATGCAGATCATGATTACAGATGATCTGCTGTGGCGACCCCTAATAGGAGAAGCTGAAAGAAAGTGTGTGTGCGTAGGTGTTTTTCTTTTCCATGTTTAAGTATATATAAAGTACCATTAAATCCAGGTTGAGGTCAAAAGAGTATTAACCAAGATGCCAAGCATAACTGTCAATATGAAGCAACAGCAACCATATTTCACTGTGTGGATGAGTCTTCAGTATATTATGAGGCCTAGATTTGGCAGTGTCTGGGCAGTTGTTGTGTGTGGATAGTTTCTCTGAGCTGTGGATCTCCCCAGCTCCATTAGAGTTATAATTTGCCTCTTGGTTGCTTCTCTGACTAATGTCTTTTTTACCTGGTCACTGCATTTTGGAGTATGGCCTGCAGAGTTGCAGTTGTGCCACATACTTTAATTTAACAATGCATTTAATGGTGCTCCATGGCCCGCTCAAAGCTTGAAATATTTTTTGTAACCAAACCCTGATTGATATGGTCCAAAACTCAGTTTGGATAGCCCCTTGTATTTCACGGTGCTGTTTTTAAGGTATGTTTTCTAAGAAACCCTGGGGCCTTCCAGGAAAAGGAATATTTACACTAAGGTTGTATGTCCACACAGGTGGACCCAATTCAACTAATTACATGACCTCTAATGGCAACTGGTTGTACTCAAACCAATTTACTCTTAAAAAAATATAGGCTTATTTGTATGATTCATTGCGTTTAATCCCAATTAAGTGTGCACGTTGTTGTATTGCATTTATCATACATGGGTATATGTATATGTTACCACACACTGTTGGCCATGCATGCTCTACCTTTATCTTATTAGACCGATTGACTTGCTTCTTGGCATTTGTAACAGGTTAAGCTAGAGGCTATTGGACATTTTAAACAATTTTTCTACCATATATGGTGAATTGAGGACACTTCTATGCAGCTGAGTGTGACAGTGTATATGTATGATCTACCTACCTACCTACCTGCCTATCTATCTATCTATCTATCTATCTATCTATCTATCTATCTATCTAAGATTTGTCAGTGTAACTGTACTGCACTTGTAGATTATGCCTGCTATATATTTTTTTGAAAGAAATGTGCTGGGTGAATACTTCAAATAGTGTAAAATTACAGTTCTAAAGTGGTTATATGAATAAACTGTATGAATCTTCATCTTAATCTGAGTAATGTACAGCTGGAAATATATTGTTATATAGAATTATATTATTTAAAAACACTGTACTAACCATGAACACTGACCATACAAAAATTATGGGGTATAGCCAACTATAACATAAACTATTGGTAAAGTCCTTAATTTACTTTAACACACTAATTTAATAAATTTTTCGGATAGTGGGTTTTTTTAAAAAAAATTTTTATGTTTCACCCCTTTAGATTTTTTGTTCAATCACAGCTGATTTTGGCATTGGTCTCACATTTATGAGTTTTTAGCCACTTAGTTTAACCTTACCTTGTTTTTAATGATCAGTACATGTAAGTGAGATTAAGATTATTTATTTTAGAGGCAACCTATGGTGCAGAACAACTACATGAAGAGTTTGATGGACATAAAGGAATTTGTCTAATGTTTTAACCTAGTTGAAAACACAAATACATGTGTTGATTGTTTGCGGAAGGGCTGACACATTGATCCTGTGAAAGCAAAGCTCAGAAGAGTCATACTGTTAGTGTCTACTGGAAAGGAATGGTGCCTAATAAATCATGAGAGGTTTACTCACGACACGGTATGCTTGTGCTGCTAATGTTCAGTCATAGCTGAAACATGCCAAGGACAATAATTAGCCTTCATTTCAGGGCACTGTGCGATTCCGTTTGTTTGCATAGTACTTCTCTGGTCATGATGCTGTAAACGGTGACACAAAACCGCTGACTTTTAATGCAGCTAGTAACTCAAAAGCCAAGGCAATAAGAGCATATGTGTAAATGTTATATATTCACACTGAGACAAATCTCCTCTTGTACCCTGTCTGAAGTCAATTGCGCATTTTGGAAGATAATGGAGCCCCTCCTCCTGTGTATAACGGTGATCAACGGATTTCCTAACTGCAAAAACTGAACGATTTAAAATATTTATTTTGTTCATTTTGTAAATGTTTACCTTGTTCACATTAACAAATGTTGCCCACAAAATAATGCCAATACTATACAAAACACTAAAAACATACCTAATCATGAGTCATAAACATGTTACAATCAACCATTTGAGCAATTCATCTGGTTTAGAATGTTAACAAGGATTTGCCAGTAGTGTCTAAACCAATAAATCTACTATCACCCACTAAACAATATTTAAAATGAGTTATTTATTAATTTATTTGATTAAAAATGTTTCCAATCATCTTTCAGTGGAAAGTAAAGGAAGGTAACAGTGGGCTTTTTAGCTTGCACACATTAGTTTTACAAATTGTTTGTATCAGCATATAATACATTGATTTACTGCTGAAGATGTACTGATACAACTTAAAAGTCACAATAAAAATGAACATCTGTCGTGAAACTCTCATTAACTCAAGATCTATCTATCTATCTATCTATCTATCTATCTATCTATCTATCTATCTATCTATCTATCTATCTATCTATCTATCTATCTATCTCTCTCTCTCTCTCTCTCTCTCTCTCTCTCTCTCTATAT
>JAAIIK010000425.1:2589222-2601153 GCA_014706435.1 Silurus glanis
ATATAAAGTTTAATCTAATCTAATCTAATATAGTCATTGTCATTGCTTCCATATAATGGGAAAGCTTTTTTACACATTTGTGTCCCTGAAAATACTCAATATTGTTGCTGGTCAAACACTGATGGCAAACAATAATGACTTGGAGACAAACCAAAATGCACATATGGATGATTAATTTAGAGAATTTCTCAGTTAGTTCTTGTGTAATTCAGGGCAGGCGACCGTGACATGTTTCTGGCTGGTGACCTGTTGCTCAGTTTGACCTCATTATATCCCATGGTCTGAAAAAGTACCTCCCCTCCTACGCCCTGAGAGACACATTAATCTGCTGCACTGAAAAAAAAGGTCAGATGTTTGGAATTGTAAGGAAATGGTTTTGTCATTCCTTTTTTTCCACTGGGCGCTTGCAATGATGCATGTAAAAGCTCTTCTGTCCTGCTTTTCAGAGAGGCCTAAGACTGATACTCTTATGATAAATGATAGACAGATTCATCTGCTTAGTGTTGATTAAGGTTAAAAACATCTAGGGTTGTGTGAAGGGGGAACTTATTAGGATGCTGGATGTCAGAATTATAGAGAAATGTAATAGCTTATGAGAGATGTATTCCAAAAGAATATGACATAATTAAGAAAAATAAGTAATTCTACATTTATTATACTGTTTCAATACCATTTAGATCCCAGTAGCTTGTGTATAGATGAGGTAAGAGAGCTGGATAGAATAAAGCACTGATACATCACTCTTTTATTCTAAAGTAGTAATGTAGAAAGGGTTAAATGCCCATTAAATACCCACACACCACTGCTGAAAGAAGTTTCAACTAAAAGAAAAATTTCAAGTTTTTCTACAAAATAAATCATGGCTGCTCCAGAAGTGTACAAGTTAATTAAAAATGTTAATAAACCAATTGGTATAATCAGAATCTTATATAGTGTTAACATTATGTGCAAAACAAACCTATAGTTTAGACTATAGACAACCGTAAGTAGTTGAGCTATGCTTTAACAAGCATGCTGATGTGTGGGTTCACTGTCATAGCCTAAAGGTTTACCACCAAATTGGTTTTAGAGTGGTCCATGCAGTCTTAATCATATGACAGCCGGTAAAACCTTTGTTATGTAGCAGGAAATGTATAACTCTTTTTTTTTTATCACTTTTTGTTCTTTGGTGATCAGGTTCTAGTTCTTTTGTTTCAAACCCCCATTTGACATACAATTATTTATTTTGTCCTTCCAGGACTCATTTCCTCTATGTTCAACTCCATGACACATTTAAAAAAAAAAACCCTCTGGTTTTTGTTTTAGAACATAACTTTCTGACCCAATGTCTTAGCAATACCTCCATGACTTTTAAAGCACAGACACACCCCATTACCTACAGTGATGTCAGTGATTACTGTAGGCACCACTCAGGACCAATAAATCTCTTATGATGAGAAATACACTATAATTAATCTAAAACTAAGAGCTCTCTGGCCTGCCAAGGAAAAGTGCAATTCTAAATTGGCCATTAAGAAGGCTTTTTTTTTTCTTTTGAGGTTAAAGCAATTGTTAGACCATTTTTATGTTAAATTCTGGCTCACAACAACATTGAGCTTCTGTCCAGAAAATGAACACACTGTAATGGAACAATGAATCTCATAAGAAATATGACTACAGTGTTGCTATATTCCCATTTTTGTCTTTTGTATAAAATCTAAACACAAGTGTTATTTATTTAGGAATTCATGTTTTAATTTATATATATATATATATATATATATATATATATATATATATATATATTTCAAGTAAAAAAAAAAGGTTGCTGCCATTTTCTTAATGTAAGAGAAATAGAAAACATAATGCTAGTCTCTCAATGTTTTATGCTGCCTGGAGATAAATTATAAGCAAAAGTGTGAAAATAATAAGCACAGCAAAAAAGGAAGCACATATAGTCATCAAAAATATCTGCTGGTAGATGTGATATGTATATACAGTAATTCCTGGTTACGTTCCAAAACCGCCGGCGATAAATGAAAAACCGCGGTAAAAGGACGCCACCCCAAAAATGCTATTTTATGTATACAGTACTGTACTGTATTAACATTTTACTTAGTTTTATAATTAATAATTATATTTTTATTAATACTATTTTATTATTTTAACATAAAACTCCATATAAACAATTCCCTATAAGTTTTTTGGTCTATCGTGCTATCCGAGAGAGACCGGGAAAATCAGCCAAACAAATTAGTTATGTGGCAAATGCAATTCCGCGATAAACCGAAGGGAAACATTTGAACCGCAGTAAAGCGTGGGATTACTGTATAAAGGCAGAGCTGGCTAGTGGGTGGTAATTGGCAAATGTCTAAAATAAGGATAGAACAAGGGGGAAACAGTAAAAGGTAAAGGTCAATATCACAATATAAAATAGAATAATGATTTTTTTTTTTACTAATATTATAGAGGAAAATAGAACACAACAGGAGCAATGGTAGTGGTCCATTATTACATACAAACCAACAAAGCTAAGGTCTTCTTTATGACAAAAGCAGGCTAATTAAGAAGGACATAAACAGCTATGACCATTAAGGACCTCACAAATCCCTTTTTTAAACTATGGGTTTGTTTCGGTTCAATGTCTGGCTCGTCTAATGTCTGTCCTCACTTACAAATTTGGGTCACATTTTGGTTTTGGTTTATTAAATACATTTTCTTCTATGCACTTGCATTCAACTGGCCTTGCATTAAGTGAAAAATGTCTATTTATACCCTCCTGTTTCTTTTGTCCTACTATCTTCCATGTTTATTGTTTACTACACTCAAAAAAATTATATGTTGGCCTTACTTAACTTTTTTTATGTCAACAGGTTCCACGTAACTCAGTTAGGTTGCATTTAATTAACAATATTGATTTCAGTAAACTTAAGTTAATTACATAAAGTTAATGTAATGTTGTTTAGTTAAATCAACTTAACATTCTTAATTTAGTTTTAATATAAAAAAAAAAAACGTTCTTTTGGCTTCTCCCGTTAGGGGTCGCCACAGCGGATCCTCCGCACATTTAATTTGGCACATGTTTTTACGCTGGATGCCCTTCCTAACGCAACCCTCCCCATTTATCCGGGCTTTGGACCGGCACTGAAAGTGGCTGGGGTTGGTTCCCTGACCAGGGATCGAACCCGGGCCGCAGCAGTGAGAGCGCCACATCCTAACCACTAGACCACCAGGGGACCTGAAATGGCCTACTAATATCACTGCCTTCCTCCTGCCAGACAAAGACAAACAGCATGGCAAAGATTAATATTACCCTAATAATAAGAATCGAATAATAAAATCAAATAATCACATTTCAACAAATATAAATTAAATTAAAGCGAAAAACAAGAACGTAACTAACATGAATGTAAAACCCACATGAGGAATACGGTAACATCATGAAAATATCATACAAAACATGAGATTATTCGCGATTAACCAACCTGTTTGTCCACAAGGAAAAATCTTTGCTTGTTTTCTCTTTTTGCACTGTGAACTTTGTTTAAATTGATTCCCATTAAATGGCGCCGATCAAAAACAGAGCAGAAAAGTTCGCGTTGAATCTGCTTTTCATCTGCGCATGTACAGATATTACTCCACCTGTTGACCAAAGCGCGGTACTGCAGAAGCAACACAACTCTGTTTCATTCGTTTTACTTAAATTAGTTGTGTTAAACTGAAATTTTACTATTTTTTTAATTTTGTCAACACGACTCTTTTAAGTTTAATACACAAACTTAAGTACATTATTTAATTTAGACATAGTTATATTCTTTGGGCCAACAGCAGCCACATTTCATTTTTTTTTAGTGTAGTTGTGCTAGTTTCTTATCATTGACTATGGATTGGGATTTTTCAATGCTACATTCCAGCTTTTCAGTCTCTGCTACAGACTGTGGCAGTGCTCGAATTGAGTCAAGTTATATGGGGGTCCCCAGTTGTTGGGGTGGGTGGGGTTAGGGTACTTTCTGTCAGATTCAGCTATTTACAATGTAACACAAAACATTGTGTTAGTGTTTAAAGACCTTTTTTTATTAGTTAAAACATCAAAAGGATGGCAAAGTATCAGGCGATGTCAGGGAAAGAATACGTTATTGTGTAACTTTTCCACCTAAAACAGACCATAGTGGTCTGTCTGGTAGTTGTCTGAGCTTGCCTTCCTGTCTTGGTTGCAGTTTTTTTTTCTCTTTTTAATCATTTGAGTGCAAACTCAAATATATACTGGATTTTTGCCAAATTCTTTCTGCAAATATAGGCTACTAGCTTCAAATGATAGCTCATTAATAATTAAAAAATTGTAATTTATGTTGAACACAAAACCCCTGATATGGAGTAAATAAATATAGTAGAAAGACAGAAAGTGAAAATTACCCCTCTAAAAAGTCAGAAAGTATTCTCTTCCCAAGTTGTGGTTTATTACTCTTCAATTCACAGCTGCTTTACGTTTTAGATGTGGGGGTGTTTGCATTTTAAAGAGGCATGACAACTATTTAAATAAACAAGCTTATGTCACATGAATGATTCTAAATAATTAATTCACAAAATTGAACATATCCTAACTGCTTGAATTTAATTAGATGTGTAATTCATATATTTTTTACTAAAATAATCTTGGGGACCCCACTAAGTCTATTTTTTACTTGTCTTGGGGGGTCCCTAATGCCTTATGGGGGGTCCCGGATCCTCCAGCCCCCCTCAATTCTAGCACTGGACTGTGGCAAGGATAAAGAGTCCCCGCCCAAAATAAAATATTGAATTTTCATCACTTGTATCATGCTTCAATACCCACAGTAAACAGAGTAACTTTGCCATTTAAGGATGCAGCGAATCAAATTGTGCAGTGCAAGAGCTCTCATGCTGCAGAGCTAAACTCCAGTAAGCTGCTACATCTGCTTAAGATTTTTTTTATTGAAGGGTAAATTCTATTTTAAAAGTTTGTTGAATCTAAAGTCTGACGAGATAGAGAAGGTGAGCTTTATGTTATCACAGCTTTCCAGCAAGGCTTACTGATATGCAGAACCTGTGATTATGTAAGGATTAACAATAGCAAAGAGGTTCTTCATTCTTCTGAAAAGTTCATTTTCTTTAGCAAAGAGGGAGATCTTTTAATGAAATAGCACAACGCAGGCTAGGAATTAAAATCAAAATGACTAAAACAAACAAAAAATAAATAAAATAGAAAAAGACCCCATATGCAAGATATGACCTAATTAGCCATTTTGCATTAATTTGAAAGAAAGGTAGTCAAGCACAAAGTATAGGTCCTGCAACAGGCTTTCAGTCAATCCTGGTGGTTGGAGTCGCTTTACATCTGTTAAACAGGTTATAATTGGTTCTTTTACCAGTCTTCTGAGACACCACAGTGATCAACAGATAGATCTTTGGTGTAGATGGAGACTGTCAAAATGAATGTTGAACATCAATGGTTTCATGCACACCATTCACCTTGACTGTTGATTTCTGTAAAGCTACTTTGAGACAATGTCTGTTGTGAAAAGCGCTATAGAAATAAACTTGACTTGACTTGACTTGACTTGACTTGACTTGACTTGACTTGACTTGACTCCTCCTTGGAGATCGGGGAGAGCACTAAATACCTTGGTGTTCACCTGGCGGAGAACCTCACCTGGTCACTCAACACCAGCTCCGTAACAAGGAAAGCCCAGCAGCGTCTCTACTTTCTGAGAAAGGCGAGGCAGGCACACCTTCCACCACACATCTTCACAACCTCACAACCTACAAAGGCATCCTACAAAAGCATCCTGAGCAGCTGCATCACTGCCTGGTTTGGGAACTGCACCATCTCAGATCCCAAGACCATACAGCGGATAGTGAGGACGGCTAAGATGATCATCGGGGTCTCTCTTTCTTCCATCATGGACAGTTACACCATACGCTGCATCTGTAAAGCCACCAGCATTGTGGCTGGCCACACACACCCCTCACACACACACACACTTCGCTCTCCTGCTGTCTGGAAAGAGGTACAGAAGCATTTGGACTCTTAATTCCAGACTGTATAACAGGCTTTTCCCCACAAGCCATCAGACTCCTCAACATGAAGGAACTGGAATGACACACAGAAATTAACAGAAAAAAAAAAAAGTTTGCACACTTTTGTTGAAACAAAAGTTAACATCCAGCCAAATGTTTACATGTAAAGTATTTATCTTTTTATTTGTATATGGATGATCCCTTTTGCACAACATTCAGTACTATATTTTTGCACAACCTTTTTGCACACAACCTTAATACTGTACATAGACAATCCTTCTTTCACAACCTACTGTACTGCACCTTGGTCCTGGGGAAACGTTATTTCGTTTCACTGTGTGCTGCACTATACAGTCTTCTTCTTCTTCTTTCGGCTGCTCCCATTAGGGGTCGCCACAGTGGATCATCCGTCTCCATACCACCCTGTCCTCTACATCTGCCTCTTTCACACCAACTACCTGCATGTCTTCCCTCACCACATCCATGAACCTCCTCCTTGGTCTTCCTATTTTCCTCCTACCTGGCGGCTCCATCCTCAGCATTCTTCTACCAATATAACTCACGTCCCTCCTCTGCACATGTCCAAACCAACTCAATCTCACCTCCTTCACCTTGTCACCAAAACGTCCTACATGCGCTGTCCCTCTAATAAACTCATTTCTAATCTTGTCCATCCTCGTCACTCCCAACGAAAACCTTAACATCTTCAGCTCTGCTTCCTCCAGCTCCACCTCCTGTCTTCTACTCAATGCCACGGTCTCTAATCCATACAACATCGCAGGTCTCACCACAGTCCTATAAACTTTCCCTTTCATTCTTGCAGATACCCTACTATCACAAATCACTCCTGTCACTCTTCTCCACCCACTCCACCCTGCCTGCACTCTTTTCTTTACTTCCCTAACACACTCTCCATTACTTTGCACTGTTGACCCCAGGTACCTGAACTCCTCCACCTTCTCCACCTCTTCTCCCTGCAACCGCACCACTCCACTGCCCTCCCTCTCATTCACACACATGTACTCTGTCTTACTCCTACTGACTTTCATTCCCCTTCTCTCCAGCGCATATCTCCACCTCTCCAGGCTCTTCTCAACCTGCTCACTACTCTCACCACAAATCACAATATCATCCGCAAACATCATAGTCCAGTATATATAGAGTATATGGTTGAAATGACAATAAAGCCTACTTGACTTGACTTGACTTGACTTGACTTGGTCCAGGTTGCATGCTAATCTCAATAATGAAATGTATGCTATGAGAATGTGAGTGGGCCAATGGTGGAGATACAAGGAGTATTGACTTGTTAACTACACAAGCACACTAATGAAAGGTAAAGGTTCAGAACACAGTCTTATGCAGTTGTGCGGTTGAAAGACAAAGATGGCGGCATGACAATGGGATTTACTGTCAATATTTTCTTATACTTGTAGGAAGATTTCAGCATTCTTGTACTATTCGAGGGTCAAAAAAACCTGGTGACTGCCCCATAAGGTCAAGGAGAAATGTCCATTCAAATTCAGCTCTGATTCTCCAATGTCCATGTGATATTGGTCTCAGGAGGACTTTCTGCAGAGTTCAATGTGAATAGCTTCATGAACTATACTACTAGAAGTTATGTTACCTCTGCATGAACTCTAACTGACACTCAAACAGCATTCACACCAAGGAGGCAGGACACCAAATGACCCATTAAACTAACCAAGCACTGTATAGACACAGATATGTAACGTAAATCACAGCACTACTCAGAAAGTCCCAATAAAAAGAGTAATGCAGTCCTTCCTATTTTGCTCTCTTGTCTTTCGTTTGAGTTACAGTGAAACCGAGGCTAAATTCCTGTCCTCTCAAATAAGTCATAGGCAAATTCATCATAGTGAGGCTGGAATGAATCTATTTTCCCAGCAAACAATTGAAGTAAATAAGAACAGAAGAGGAACATCTACTTTAAAGGGCCATGTATGGTGGACATGTTCTCTTCAGTTGCACAAATGCCTGATATAGTTCATAATGGCCCTAATGTTATAGCAGAATGCTGCCAGAACTGTTTAGGTTTAGAATTTCTTCCTAAAGAAATAGATATGTATAACAAATATATTGCTTTCAGTAAGGTAATAGAATCGATTTTCATTTTCCTAGTTACATTAATTATTATTTAAAGTGAGAGAGGTAGCTGATAGAACAATTGGGACAGACTTTAATGGGCATGTTTGTGAAGGGAACCGAGGTGATAAGGAGGTGATGGGTAGGTATGGCTTTAAGGAGAGGAAAGTGGAAGGGCAGATAGTGGTATATTTTGCTAAAATGATGGAAATGGCAGTGGTAAATACTTATTTTAAGAAGAAGGAGGAGCATAGGGTGACATATAAAGGAGATGCAACCTGAAGGAGATTGGAGACTGTAGGGTGTTGGCAGGGGACAGTGTAGCTAGACAGCATCGGATGGTGGTCTGTAGGATGGTTTTGGAGGTAAAGAAGAAGAGTAGGAGAGTGAGGACTAAAAGAAGAATAAGATAGTAGAAACTGAAGGAGGAAGACTGTAGTGTGAGATTATACTATTATATAGTAAACAGTCAATTTGGTATAACCCAATTGTCCTGAATGTCGCTGTCTTCACTAGCATTAAGATTTCCCTTCACTTGGAAGTAAGGGGCCAAACACAAGCCTATTCCAGCATGATTTTCGAAACATCACTGCATGTATCTGCGTTAGGAACATTGTTGCACATTACATTGAACAGCATCACTGCTGAGTATGAGGAAAGTCAAAGTTTTACTTACATAAACAATTACACACAGTTTTTTAAACAGATTGATGAACGAGGCCCATTGAATGAGATAGATTTAGATCTTATTTTTTGTAGTGATAATTGGTCAAAATTATAAGTGCTATCGCTTTTAAAAACTTGTCTTTGCATTCTTTTTGCAACAATTTACTGCTTTCTAAATACAAGTATAGAGAGCAATTTAATTGAATGCCGTGTTTCTGACATTTTCATAAATTTTCAGAAAATATAATCTGTATATTACGATAACGATCAAGTCATCATTTATATTTTTTATATATAATGTCAACAATGTAATATCACAGTGGAAGTGTTTGTAATTGACTGTGTAAGGAATATTTCAAGAATGTATCAGAAGTTCATGGTTCCATGTTCATGGAGAAACCATGTCCAATTTTTATTTTTTTTATTTTTTTTATTTAAGTAATCAGAACAGCTGTTCACTGGTGGAAGAAATGCCTTTATTGGTTCTGGAATTAGGAGTAAGACAAGTATGGTCTCCAATGGAAAGGAAATGCAGAAGAAAAGCACATCCACAGACTAAAGACAAATGTGGTTTATATTAGAGAGTAGTCAGAGCACTGTAACTTCACCGACAAAAATATGTGCAGTATGAAAAGATAACAACAGGTGATGGAAAAAGTGACTGCTTTCAAGTGATTGTTCATATGTGGAATGCATAAAAACATATGGTAAAAAATTTAGTTTGATTGATATGATGTTTGGGGATATATCTTGCATCCCAATGCATAGTAAGTCTTTACCCTAAATTTATTAGTCAGCAGGTTGTTTTTCCCCTATTACTCAATAACATAAAAACAGGCTATGAAAAACAATAATAAATAAAATGCATTTTCACATGACAAAAAGTTTGAGTTACTGGGAGTAATCCCGTGTGCCCCATGTTTCTTGCCATGTACGATTATCAAAGCCATCACGTCACACCCGTAACCCAACATGGATAACCAATATGTCAGACTGCTTCCCAGTCTTGTCTTGGTTGATGATTTAATGAAGTAGTTTCAAGATGCTGTGTATAGTATTTAATATTTTTTGCTCATTTTACTAACGTAATTTTGAACTGTCAAAACATAAGTTGACATACTTCTAGTGTTTAACTTACTACTTTACTACTTGAACCTGACTAGTTCCAACTAGAATATTCTGAAGAGAGGCAGCTTGTTGTATGTTAGTGTGTAGCAGTGTCAGCATGGTGGACCCTTAAGTATTCAAAACTGCAACAATAATATACTAGCATTGTGTGCATTTCCTATTATTCCTACTCCATTTTCTATTTAGCATGTTTTATTAGATGGCAATAATTACAAATATAAATATTGCTATTTACCCAATTTCTAAACTTTTATAACAATTTAATATTTAAAATTAAATGTTTGTAATGACAAATTATTTCATTTCTTCCCAGAAATAAATTTGATTCCATCATAAATTTTAAAATTCAACCTGTATACACCATCAGTTATCTAATCTGGAGTCATTTGGTGTTTTAAGTAATTCAGCATGAGACATCCTCACACAGCCAGGTGTGCAAATAATTAAAACTGCATTTAGCATGTTTGGAAGCCCCTTGGGCTTTTCCCAAATGCATTCTTATCTATGCAATAAAACGTTGGAAATCCCCAGTTCATTAAACACATAGTAGTAACTAACACATATTTTTTCATCTCAGTGATTTGCCTAAATAAAACTGACTGAATCGCTGTATATATAAATAAATAAAACTGACTGAATAATGTGATCATAATTTGAACACACCGAAGGGAACGTGTCAAGGCATCTGGCATCTGGATAGACATGGTCACTTACAGATTCATTGCTGACTATAATTTTTTTAAATTGCTATTCTTGGTCTAAATGATCAAGGAGAGAAGAACAGGATCAAAATAATAATAAAAAAACAGACAGATGCAAAAAAAAAAACCCATACATAAATAAGAAAAACAAAACAACTTAAATGACTATTATATAAGTTGGAAAGACAAAATGTAGCCAGTATGACATATGACATGATTGTGTGACCCATTTCTGCACTGTTTCTAATTTAGAAAGAGCACCAGAGTTTGACACATTGGACCTTATCCCACACATTGAAAAATTGTTCTACTTGCAAAAACTAATATGACTAATATTTAATAAAATGACTACCATAATGGTTTGTGCAATTGTATACAGTAATCCCTCGCCACAAAACGGTTCAGCTTTCGTGGTCTTACTGTAACGTGGGTTTTTACATGGAACATATCTAATTTTGTTTTGTACTGTATACATATTAGGTTGCCACTTTGTAAATTTTTTTACTGTAGTATATGGGGAAAGTGGTAGCTCAGTGGTTCTGGGTTACTGAGTGGAAGGTCGGGGTTTCAAGCCCCAGTATTGCCAAGCTGCCATTGTTGGGCCCTTAAGCAAGTCTCTCCACCCTTTGTACTCCGTGAGCACTGTATCATGACTGACCCAGCACTCTGATGCTTCTATCTATCTATTTTGTCTCAGCACCATGGACTGGCCGTAGGTTTTCCCCATAAACATGTTCAAAAAGTCATGGCGTATCATTGACCTCTATATAGTAACGACTCGCTGCTGCTTTGGGCTGAACACAGACATGGGAAACTTAAATCGGGGTTAAGGTGTCTTTATTAGGGACCAGAACTGAAAGTAAAAGGAAGGGGATAGTGTTTTGGTGCCCGGGAAAGGGGGGTGAGGAGTGGCCGGAGCGGGAGAATAGGCGGGGCGTTCTCGCCGCGCTCCGATGCCTCAGGTCCCGACAGGCGGGCTGGCTCTGCCACGACACCATCGGCTCGTAGGGGTCAGGGTCTTTCTGCCGCAGGGCCGATGAGTCTCCCTCACTTACGAGGCGTTGCGAGGGTCCGGCGGGAATTCCTCTTCTACATCTGCCGTCTTTTGCCAGTAGTGAGATAAATAGGGGAGAAAGCCACTATTAGTCTGGAGCCCAAGGTTCTCCACACAGACAGTGAGGGGCCGCCAGTTCAATTTAGCTCAAGCCATGCCACCTCAGCGCCGTCATTCCACACTCTGCTGACAGTTGAGTTCGGATCGCTTGCCCCTTTTGGTACATGAGGCCTGTTGTCACTATATATATATATATATATA
>JAAIIK010000425.1:2606153-2643172 GCA_014706435.1 Silurus glanis
TATATATATATACACACACACACACACACACACACAGACACTTCTGTTCTGCTAATGTTCCTGCTAGATCCTTAAGAACCACTGGAGGCTATATATTATTAGTCTTTTCTTTCAGTCATCCCTCTCCTGGGAGGAAATAAGAGTACCCAGAGGAAAACCTAGTCAGTGTCTTT
Organism: Silurus glanis; assembly: GCA_014706435.1. Classification (NCBI taxonomy): domain Eukaryota; kingdom Metazoa; phylum Chordata; class Actinopteri; order Siluriformes; family Siluridae; genus Silurus; species Silurus glanis. The sequence continues at coordinate 2,606,327 of JAAIIK010000425.1, forward strand.
CATTTATCCATCCACTGAGAGAAAATCTGAGTACTCAGAGGAAACCTACTCACTGATCTATCTCCTGGGAGGAAACCAGGGAACCCAGAGGAATCCTACTTAAACAACAGGAGAGCTCTAGAGATGTAACCGACAGTAGTAGCTGCCCCAATATGTCAATTACATGAAAATTTAAGCAAAATGACTCTAACATTACAATACTAACATTACAAAACACTAACATTCAAGTAGGAATTTGTGCCCAAAAACGTTTAACATTATGATTAAAAATAAACAAAATCAGTTGCAGCTACATTGTTTTTATTCTTATAATTTGAAAGAACACTAAGCAAAGCTACAGATTACTGTTTATTTATGCGAAGACATTTTCAATATCTTTCAATATATTTTATTTACTCAACAATCAATGACCATAACCAGAGACATATGAAACAAGTGGACATGTAATGCCTAAAACTATGGGAGAGCCTGCAAAGAAATATTTTCTTACCCTCAACTGGAACACTGGACAATGTTATGCATCAAAAGAAGAAGAATTGTGTACAGTATATTGCCAGTGCAAGATCTGCATAGTGCCTGACATAATATCCAAGTCGTGCCAAGAGTAAGGCAATACACTGGCTTTTCACCAAAGCATATTAAGTTGCAATTTATTTGTACAGAATAGAAGGCCTCTCAGTATGTAATGTAAAACAACTTTTTCTATATGCCATAGCTGATGGAAATTCTGTATAGATGTGTAACTGGAATGTCACGTTGAAAGTTATGACTTCCTCCATTTGAAACAAAATTTGTAATTTGACTGGAAAGAATTTTGGCCTGCTAGAGTCCACTGGCACATTAAGGCTTTCCACTGCACTTTTCAGGAAGGACCAGTTCATGTAAAGCTACCATCTGGCCATTAAAAAAAAAAAAAAAAACAGAAGGAAAACTTCTTTTTAAACTGTTTAAAATTGTATGGTGTCCTTGAGTGTTTTGAAAGGTGCCTTTAAATAAAATGTATTACTGTTATTATCTGGTGCTCTCTGGTTTTCTTTATTGTGTGGGTGACCTTATTATACAGTTTTATAATACTATTATTTCCCCTACAGCGTTCCATATGTGGCAACATGACTCAGGATTAGTTGTTTTAAACCAAAATTCTTTTGTATGAAGCTATAACTTTAGATACATCCTTTTGTTGTAGCATATAGTCTTTGTTCTCTGAATAAACTTTGGAGAGAAAAACTTTGCTATTTGACTCCTGTCCTTGTGTGTCACTTGGCATCTAGTTCCAATGCATTGTGAAACAATGCAAAGCAGACTCAGAGAGGGAAATCTAACAGTTTAATGGGAACAAAGGGGCAAAAATGCATCTAAGAAGGAGAATGCCTTGTGGAACATAACTTTGTTAAAATGCACCAAAATGCTGGCAAAGTAGGCAAAGACTTGTGTAAAAGCAAGTTGTCTTTTTTGCCTCCATATAAAGCATGAACTCTAATCTGAAAAACCAAAAATTGAGGTATGCTTTCTTTCTTTCTTTCTTTCTTTCTCTCTTTCTTTCTTTCTTTCTTTCTTTCTTTCTTTCTATATTTAACTTGCATTCTGCACAATGACAAAAATGTAGAATCGATTCAAATTAAATCCAAACTATATTTAACCAAATTAAACAGTTTTCTTTCCTAAGGCTAAACTGGCATTGGTTCCAGTAGCTACAAAATTAACTAGGAAGCAAGTCAAATTCTAGCTAGTAGTACATTTTGGTAACATGATAATTAATGATGAATTTATAAATAAACTATGTAGCATTCATGATGCAAATGACAATAATAGATCATATAGATCATATATAGAAAAAGCAGTAAACTATGCAGAGGGTGGTCAAACTTTATGGCCTCAACCAGGTGTTAGGTGATAAGTGCTTTGTAAAAGTTTAATTGTCTTGTAAACTTTCTGCTAACCTAATGTACATACTGTACTGTATTTTATTAGGAACACCTGTACATCTGCACATTCATAGCAGATATCATGCAATCTGTCAATTGCACAGCAGCAGATACAGGCCAACTGCTTTCTACATATATTTATCAAAATATAGTTAGATACAATACACTTATTATACAGTACAGATACTCGGCAGTGAAATACAGTTAAGCATCTACCAGAAAATAGTAAAATGCAAACACTAGCATTTATTAGGGCGCATTTGAACAACGTTTATATTTGCAGTAAAAAAATAAATAAAGCTATAGTCAGTGAAACATACTACATACACAAAAGGCAGAAAAAATGTTTTATAGTAATTGTGACTTGGTTGTAGGTTGTCATGCGGAGATATGGAGGCGGAAGCCGAAATACAAGCAAACAGAGTTTATTTACAAAAAGGCAAAGCCAACACAAATACTCGCTGTGAAGCGGATTATCCGGTGGTGCGCTCCGGGAGCGCGGCCCACAAGTCCATGGACTGACGAGAGGCAGTCCGCAAATATAATCCACACAGAGTAAACAACAAAAGCAGTACTGGGAGGAGCGGCGTAATCCGGGATGCGCTTCGGGAGGGAAGCGCAGCCGTGGAGAAATGTAAGGAGTCCGAGACAAACAGGTACGTAGCGGGACCGCGCATACGCGACTATGATCACACCATGAGCCTATACACTCGTACATAAACCTGCAATAACCGACAGGGAGTGCGGGTGAATGAAAGGTTTAAGTAGGGGCTGGTGATGAGCGGGTGAATGAGCCTCAGGTGTGCCCAATGAAGCCGAGAGCTCAGGAGCTGTGGCAGGGGTGTGGCAGGGGGGATCCTGACATAGGTATTGTGCCAAACCCACTAGTATGTGTTTTTCAGAGCTTAATGATCGTCTAACATTTTCTTGCAGTTTCTAGAGCTAAAATACCACAGGAGAGATTAGACAGTTAAGAGAAGAATGACAAGATTGGTTCTAGCTAACTGAAAAGCTGCACTACCTTAAATAACCACTCTTTACATAGTAAGCAGAAAGACACTTTGAGTTCCATTTCTGCCAGTTATGGACTTCATAAATGTTTAGGGCCAATTGCATGAACGTGCAGGGGTATAGTTTTTTCTATGAAAGTTGACTGGGAGTGCATATGAGAATAGTACAGATCTGACACTAGAATATAAAAAAACATTCTTAAAATGCAAGAGAGTTCAATGACAGGTGTATAATCTACCCACACATCAGAAGGCGGATGATTTAAATGAATTAACTGTGTAAAAATCAACTAAAATTGTGATGTGTTTACCAAACCGTAAATCTGGTGGACAGTCTACACTTATTCAGCACACTACTATATAATTAAATATGTATTTGATCAAATGGTTTCTAACAGGTGGATATTTCGTCACAATACCTTGTCGTGTTTTTTTTTTTGTTTTTTGTTTTTTTCATATTGTCCTTAGTGGATACCGAAAGCAACATAAACATCTATTAGTTGTTTTACTTATGTTGCTGTTATAAAGACCATAATGGGATTTCATTTGTCTTACCACTTTAAAAATATTTTAATTACACTATAATTATCTTTCCAAGCACCTGCTTATCAGTCATTTGGCTACGTAAGTCACATTACCATCCTTTTCATCATTGATTTAGTTTAGTATTCACTTATGGTTTTGACCAGGTTTTAATAAAATTATCCATAATATGAATGTATGAAATGTTTTTTCCTTTGTGAGCTTTATTTTACTTTTAATTCAGTCCCATGATTGGAAGTAATGGTTGATTGTTTTCAACCTCAAATCTGAATCAAATATACACAATGTAATTAATCACCATATCTGATGATAGCATAAAACCATGAAGGGCATTTTACTAATGACAGTTTTTTTTTTTTTTTTTATAATTCTATATTAACTTTAGTTTATAATTTGCAGAACAAGATGATACTTTCAAATTATTGTATATATATATAATATTTTATAAACAATAATGGACGGTTTATCGGAAAGGATAATTCAACATTCAAGATTCAAGCAGAAGAAATGTGATCTGGAAAAATCTTGAAAGAGTTTTTTTTTTTTTTTTTAAATGCTGGGGGAAGTGATAAGTGACCATAAAAATGTTTAACTGTAGCACTCTTGAGCTATGCTTAATATTAAAAGTAAGAGCATATTCACATGAATGATGTGAAAAAACTTGGGTCTAAACGGCTGTGTGACAACAAGAAAGTCACTTAATTGGCTATTTAGGACAACAAATCTACTACATTTTGCTAGTGAGCACAAAAATTGGACTGTAGAGGACTTGTGACGTTGCAGGAGGGTTTTAAAACAATGACACAATAAATGCACATCAAAAAAGTTGTGCAAAGTTTTGTGGTTTTTTTTGTGGTTTTTTTGGCCAGTAAGTGTATTTATTATATGCACCTTCAATGGCAAAAAGAAATCAATATTTTTGTGCCAAATTATAAATTCACCCATGAAAACCTCCAACTCACCATAAAAGATAAGAAGAAATGTGGTTTTAAACTAATGAGTGCTGTAGGCCAATGGGAGGAGGAATTTAATTACCTTCACAGAGCATTTATAATGACACAATGACTTTCTTGTGCTCCATCTATCATTTCCCTGAAATAGCATTAAAGAGTTGTGGCTAAGAGTTAGACAAGGAATTCAAGCAATATCCCAGTCTAGGCTTTAAATAAGTCATAGTTCATCAAAGACATATGTAGTTTGCCAGGGGCTACATGTTTTAAAGTTGTGAGTAGGGGTCTGTTTAGATGTGCCATCAATATCATCATAGAGGTTCAATAACCAGACATTACGATAAGTCGGAATGCGGGTGTCACATTCCAAAGCATCAAATCCTACATAACTGACATGGTGGAAGTAATTGCCAATGGGTGAGCAGTTAGTCTGCAGGAGGAGAGAACTTTCTAGGCTGAGAATGCTTCAAATGATAAGGCTGCTCTCGCTTTCTGTTAAACGGCATGATGTGTACAATGGTCTGAGCGGGCCAATTCTTTTGGGAAAAAAACTATTACATATACTGTATAAAGAGGTATTTTCTATGTCATATTTTGTATTCTGGATTGGAAATGGCAACAACTCCCTCTTTGCTCATTGAAAGTTTTATGACTCAATGAATTTGATTATTTTTTTTAACTTAAGACAATCAAGATATTAAAACTTAAGAGAATGTAAAAACCAGAACAACTAAAAAAAATTCCCTGGAACCCTTGTTTGTCTTTACACTGAGGTATAAGAGAAGCCAGTAGTGTCCCATGATGGCCCCTAACCTGGATTTTGTAGACGATTTGGAAGGCCAGAGAACTGAATATGATTGGCCTGAGTAAAAGCATACTTGCTGCATGAGAGACTACGGGAAAACAACAACATGGAGAAGACACTGGTGATGACCAAAGCTCCCCAGAGAAAAGATTGTGATTACTTAAGCTTCTCTGTTGATAGTACTGTAATAATAAAAAAAAAAAACAACCAGTGTGTTTATATCTTAGATTACATAAAAAGGATCACACAGAACATAAAGAACAAGGTCAACTTGATGAAAAAGATGAAGTAACTTGCACTGACGTCAATGGATGATACTTTGCCTTTCTTGAGAGAGTCTGTTTCTTTAATTTCTTTTGTACTTAGGGTTCCTTTCCCCAGTCTTACTAAAAAACATTAGGTCACTGTGTTTTATATTGAAATATAGTGCATGTTGTTGCAGTTCTACGAATTGGCTAGGGAATATCGAAACATAGAATGAGAAAATAGAGAGTTTAAATGGATTGAATTAAATTCAATAAAGAAAAAAAAGCACAATACAGGCATTGAAATGATGAGATATTGTGGTTTCATTGTGGTCTTAAGCTTGGCATTTAGCCTGGGCTGAATGAACTGGTGTGACAATGAAAATGTACACAGGTCTAAGGATTCTTTAGTGTTCGAAGAAAAGATACTGTAGAGTTTAATGAAAGGAAGATGCAACTTCCTAAAGGGATGTTCTCTGATAGGGAAATCTCTTTTTGCATAAAACCTTAAAAAGCAGACAAACCATAAAAGCATGTGTCATTTTCCATCCCTGGAGTTTCACTTGCCTTAGTCTTTAGAATGACTCTTTTGTTTTGTCAGAGAATTATACAAACAATCCCCAGGCCTTTTTGTTGAACTGATCATATCACATGTTAGAATCATGACATTTCTTTTTTTTTAAATCCATCTCACAAATTAAACAGTAAAAAAGTCTGCAGCAGTTTTTTTTTTACTACCTCTTGGTTCAGATCCCTTGTAAGAATAAAGGGTTGTATGAAAGATTTCAGAGACTTTAGCCCTTGATATTATTCCCTTTTCTCCATACTTATCCCCCTTTCTATTTCTTTCCATATCTTTGTTTCAGGTCATGTCGCCATCGGTGCCTCAGCCCTTCAATTCTCATCAATGACTTTTTAACTTGCCTTTAACATACCCACTCCTCTTACTCCACATGGTGTTTAAATATATATCACATTTCATGTCCATTTGTTCTACTGATAACTGCTATATGTCTTGGAATATGCAACTGGATCACATCTTATAGTGCTGATTTGTGGACAATTGGTAGAATTCAACAAATAGTCAACAACATCACCAGATGCTAAATAGATAGTCTAATGAGTTTCTTTTTTCAAATAATGCAAACCAGCTGCTCCTTTTTATGTCATTAATATCATTTTTGGACTTCAACCGAAATGTTGCTAAATGTTCCACTTAATGCTGTGGAAGAGCTTTGATGCTCAAGTATAAATGGTTCACATTATCCTGCAAGCAGAACATAATTGTCAAAGATCCTGCTTAACCATTGGTGTTCACATGCTCAAAACATATATCACTCTTCCTGGCCATAAAACTGAACTGCAGAATCTTGCTGGACAATTGAAGGAACATTAAAAAACACCTTACAACTGGAATTAATATAATTCAATTCATTTTAAGTCATTTGTATAGCACTTTTAACAACAGACTTTGTACCAAAGCAACTTTACAGAGATTCAGAGGTTATAAAGTTTAGTGCCTATACATTTTTTTATTTTAAGTTTATTCCTGATGACCAAGTCAGTGGTAACTGTGGCAAGGAAAAACTCAATTAGTTTCTTAGTAACTTTATAGATTTTTAGGCTGTTCCTGTGGAGCCATCCTCAGCTGCACAGAGTGGCCTCCAATTGAAGAAAACTTCATCCAGAGGTAGGATTTGAGATGAATCAGGTAGATCCATATAGAAGAAAGGGACAGGAACACTGGTCACTGGTACCTCAGGGGCATGTTTAAAATTAGATTAGAATTAGATCTTACTAGTTTAAAACCGCACTAAAACTAACTTTCTTATAATATAATTTTAGACCTGTGGTATAAAAATGCACTAATAAAATGAAAAGAAATATAATAGAAAATATGCAATAAAAGAAAATAAGCAAAATAAGATGCTTCACAACAATTAAACTAGTCATTATTAATGTGAGGTTAGTTGATTCAGCTGAAATATTGGGTTTTGAAGTGATTCATCTGCTTAGCCAAAAGTTCTGCATAGGAACATCCGTGACACTGTGCTGTTTATAGCTGACCTCCAGCTCTTAATTCATGGCTCTCATTGTGTTTCTTCATTGTGTTTCATTTAAAGACTTCCAATTAGCTTCTGCAATTGTCCATGAAATTTATTTATTTTTTTTACTTTTCTCACTTTTTTTTTGTGGGTTTAACGCACCGTATATTCCATGTTTACATTAAGTGCTTGGCTGCTTATGTACTACATAAGACAATAAACATCCAGTAGTTTATAAGATGTGAATCGACATTGCAAGCTAAGCGCATGTGTTTACAGCTTATTATTTACAAGAACTCGGTTTACGGTCTGTACAATGCACTTGATGAAATTGATTGTATCAAATGCATAACAGGCTCAACATTTGAACAACACCAGCAGCTGTTTGCCCCAGTGGAACATGCACTATATCTGTGTAAATGTGCCGCTACATTTGAGATACTGAAGTACTGAAAATTTAATAATATCAATGCCGTTTCCCATATTCCCAATATATACCATATATATCCCAAATATACTATATACTGTATTAGCAGGCTGTAGGATTCCATTTTTATGTCTAATTGTGTTTTGCCTGATGGTGGCAAAACACCAAAACACAAAGCTTTGATTTCGGGTCACTTTATTCTGGAAATGGGAGAGGGAATGAGGACTGCTAAATTCACACTGTGCTTTCAAGTGCTTCTCATTTTTTCCTCCTTTTTTACTGCAACAAAAAATATATATAGTTTTCATTATATGCACACAGGTGCAGACACTCACTCATTCCCTGCTCATTGCCCAGTATTGCCCAACTGACATTTGCCAATGAACACACTGCCACATATGGACTACTTGATACACCCTTAAGTATCTGTGGTGCGACTGACATTCTACACATTATTAGTTTTAACGTAACCACTCTCAACATATACTTTTAGAACCGAGTTCATACCATGATTTACAGCTGAATGCATGTTGTCCCTCTGCAACTGACTGCAAGTGATTCATATATAATTTAGAAGCGGACAGGCCAATATTTTAGGCCTCTAGGAAAGAAGACATCCATCATTCTAGCATAGGATGCACACAATGGAGATAAATCATCTTAACCCCTTTAAATCCATGTTTAGATCTTATGTATAATATTTTAAAGCATTAATCTTTAAATAGGTAAATGGAAGTACAACCAAGGGTATTTTGTAGGAAATTTTCTTTTAGAGGAAAAAAACTGATATTTTAAAGCAAATCTTCAGTTAATGTGAACAGAGATATGAACAAAGCTTCAAATAGCTTTTTATAGCATCCACTAAATTGTTGTACGTTTTTTCCGTATACAGGGTTCTAAGCGTGTGGAATGCTTTGCTTTTAAGAAAGTTTCTTGAAAGTAAGTAATGAAGGCAAAAATGTTACATAAGCACTGTCTTTATAGCATAAGCATAATATGTATGAACTACTATTAATTATCCTGTACCTACAGCGAAACTAATATGAAAGGAATTTAAAAAAGAGTGAGGAATGTACAGGACCCTGTTCCATTTTGTTTGGACCTATACCATATTAGCATGCTTGTGTTATGTCCTGAGTAGGATTTAAAATCTCCCAGTGTCAAATAAAGATCTGGATATCTAAAAAGCACATTGTTGAAAGCTAGGATGATGTTCAGCAAGTCCATGCAGCATAACCTTATATTTACCTTTGAGATTTAACCTTTTCGATTGTGTGCACACTGTTTAGGTCTTATGCTGCAAATTCACTTAATTGCACTAAATATTGAGCTAAATTGCTGTTCGCTGTTTTATTGGTTTAGTCTACAGGCATGCCAGGGACTATATTGCTTCCCAGGGCTGGGCTCATACCCCTTCAGCTCCCACTTTGGGCTGTCACTGCAAATGCCAACACACGCGATGCTGCACAGAGCCTTCACCACATGGCTGCCCTGACAAATATCAACAATCAATTTGAGAACTGCTGAACAACAAGAGCTTTTTTTATGTTATTGCCAGAGGGCACAATTCCAGCTGTTTGGAAACACATTTGTTCCGTTCTGTGACTGCTCTTTAATAGAGTTTTGTATGTTTGTTTCATTTAAAGGCTGCATTTATAATGAAACTTCATATATATATATTATATTATATATACATCATATATATATATATATTAAAAACTCTAACCCTTGCAGAATGCCATTGCAATTAACCCGATCTGCATGACAATTTTGAATGAAATTTGTATATGAATGTTTATTTGAGAATGGTGGATGTATGAATATCATAGTTAGGAGACTTATGATCGGGGTTCTTAAAGGGATTTACCTGAAACCTTGTTTTTTTTTTTTTTTTTACACATTCTTAATTTATTTGCAAAGTCAATTATATATACATACATATATATACATTATATATATTATTAAGAATAGGTTAAAGAGGCAAGTGGTAAATGGTTAATGTGAAACAAATTTGGTTAATAATTAACACCATGAGGTCATTTGGACTTGAAAATAAACAGGGTTGTTGTGTCAAGATTTACTTTCTGCTATTGTCCACTGCATCTGTTGTTGCAGAAGTGCAGGAAGCCCTAAAAGAAAAAATGCAACTGCATGAAATGTAAGTTTAGTTTTAGTTATTTGAACTCAGTCAGCAATAACTTTAAAACTACCCACCTAAAATTGTGTAGGTCCGTCCTTGTGCTGCAAGAACAGCTTTTCACCAAGAACTCCGAAGGTATGCTGTGGTACCTGGCACCAAGTTGGCACGTTCTTTAATTCCCGTAGGTTGTGAGGTGGGGCCTACATATATTGGCTGTCCAGCACATACCACAGATGCTTGATTGAGTTGAGATCTGGAGAATTTGAAGTCTGAGTCAAAAACTTTAACTCTTTGTCACATTTCTCAAACCATTCCTGAACAATTTTTGCAGTGTAGCATTGCACATTATTCTGTTGGAAGAGGCCACTGACATTTGAAATACCTGTTGAAATACTGGAGAGGCAAGATAATCCTGGGGCACGAGGAAAGTGGCGGACACAGATGGGCTTGAGGCAAACTGCCACCGGACTATTGCTATTGGGACTCTGGGGCGGAGGGGCGCCCTCGGCGGGACTCTGGGGCGGAGCGGCGCCCTCGGCGGGACTCTGGGGCGGAGCGGGGCCCTCTCTTTGAACAGGCTTGTGGGCATGCTCGGCAGGGCAGACAGGCATAGAGGTGTGTCGGCAGGTCGGAAGAGCAGGTCGACGTTCCCAGTCAGGCAGGAAGGCTGAGGTTGGGCAGCCCCCCAGTAGAGGCCGGAGGGACAGCCGTCTCAGGGAGTTATTTAAAGCCGTCTGGTTTGTCGAAGTTTGTTAATGACACACCCGAAAATACTCAGTTTTCTGCTGGGGGCTGAGCTTCAAAATGTCGACTGTCTTGGTTGGGTCTCTGAATTGCCGGTCTGTGGCGGAGCAAGCCCAACGCTTTAATACATACGCTGGGTCCATCTTTTGGCCAGATTATTCTGTCAGTAACTCTCATTGGACACGATGCATGGCCTGATTATTCGGTCTGTGACTCTTGCAGGTAACTAGGTGAGTGAGGACCCAAATGCAGGATGCACACAGGGGTATGTAAAAAACAGGGGCAAAGCAAAAACACAGTCTAATAAACAGTCCAGGGTCAAAACACAAGCAAACAGGGCAATGCAGGGAGAGACAAAACCAAAAACAGTCCAAGATTTAGAGAGCTGGCAAACAGAACCATGAAGGGCAGAGCAGAAACAAAAACAAAAAAAGAGTCCAGAGTTCAAAACCAGAAGCAGAGCAGAACAGGGGTCAGGATCAGGATCAGGAACAGGATCAGGAACAGGAACAGAATCCAGAGCAGGTAGGGTGGCAAGAATAATCCCAGGCACTATAGGAAGCCGGAGAGATAATCTGGCCCCGAGCTAAAATCTCGGGTGTCCTTAAATACCGGGAGGCGCGGGAAATATGACAAGATGGCGGCCGACCCGGAAGTGCGCGCCGCGGAACCAGAAAGTGCGTGCCGTGTGCCCTGAAGATCCTAATATAGGCCACCATTTTTTATTGCTTTATGGTCTAGTCCAATGCCCATTGTAGGTGCTTTTGACACTGAACAGATGTCACCTTGGACATTTTAACTGGTCTGCTGCTACCCAGTCTTTGATGCACCAAGCTCTAATGTACTTCATGATCTAACTTTTTATCATAACCAGCATTATCTTTTTAGCAATTTGTGATACATTACTGTACTGTAGCTCTTCGTGCCTTGGGTGACTACGATCTAGTCACTGGTTCAATGGTTGTCCTTCGTTGGACCCTTTTTGGTATTAACTACTGCATACCAGACCTGCCTTTTTGAATTTGCTTTGACCCAATAAATTAGCCATCACAGTTTGGCAATTTCCTCAGTTTTCCAGCTTCCAACAAATTAACTTGGAGAACTAATTGTTACCTCACTGCCTAATATATTCCACTACTTGACATCTTTCATTGTAACAAGATTTTAGTGCTATTCATGTCATCTATAAGTATTTTTAATGTAATATCTGATTTATGGTTTTTAAAAATTAAATAGACATGATATATTTTCTTTAGTTTGTAGTGATAGCCAACTTAATTTACAGCCCAGAGCATTTGCCACTACTACCACTCCGACAATGTCAATGCAATTATTTTTTATGAACTGTAGCGTGCAGAGGAGAAAGTGCAAAAATGAGCAAAAAAATGCAAAGGAAATACACATTATGCAATTGAATTTGAACTATGTGTCGCATTATAAGCAACATAAGGAAAATACAATCATTGAGCATTTCCAAATTCATTCGAACAGAGTTTGGGAAATGCAGCTATAAGCAGTGAATCTGGTGCTATTCACAAACAACTGGGCTGAGAGACTGTTATGTACAAAATTGTGTCATTACTCGCATAAACAACAGTGTCAATATTTAAGTGGATCCTGATTAACCTTGATTGCATTATAATATGCCAGCATAGTAGTACACCTACTTTGGGGTAATCAAAATGTTCCTCTAATAAGATCCGGCTGAAAAGAAACAAAAGGGAGTAAACAACTTTACTCAATGACATGCATGCACACATGCAACACATTTCCCTGAAAATTACTGAGCTGTTCTGTTTACTTTTGAGAAAACTGTTCAATTAATGTTCTCATAAATAACGATGGAGAATATCCTATTGTAAATATTAATGTAGTACAGACATGGTTTCAGGTACTTTTTTTTATTAGAAAAACACTTTGGCAGGTGATATGATCTGTAGCAAAAACCTGAATGAGAGATGAACATTGTAAGTTCCTGAGATTAACAAAGCTTATATTACACTGACATGGAATATTTCCTTATTGGAAATCTCTGAGTTTGCCCAGAAAAATTCAACTTTACTATACTGGACCACTTGTTTGCATGTAACATGTAAGGTAATGACTTGAAAGATAATCTAGTAAAATAAAATGTGGCATGTTGGAAATTAAACAATTATGGGAATGTGAGGTGTTCTATACCACAACATTTTGCCAATGATCACATTTGTTAATCAGTCAAACAATAGCACATCATAAATTGTCACACATCATCATTTTCAGTCATATTTATTGTTCTCAGAAACTCCTGTATTCAATATTTTGCAAAGAAAATAGGTCTTGACACCTCACACAAAACTTCAACATGTCAACATGTGAAGAGTCCACTATACTATATATAAGTCCTTCTCTAAGTTACTACATAGGTGTTAACATATTAGAAACTTTGTCATGTAATAGAGGCAAATACAGATGCAAGGGTAGATTTTCTTTAGGGATGGGGTACCACAAAAACACAACATGGCTAGAAATTAGGCATAAGGCCAACAAAAACAGGATCACATTAATAGAAACCATAGCCAAAACAACTGTCTAAGACTTTTCTGATATAAATAACATTTCTTAGAAAAAAAAACAAAAAACAATAAATTACAACCAACCTCTAGCAGGGCAGACATATAAGTAAGGTAAAGAGTAAGCAATTAAAAAGCAATAATGATATTGGTGCAACACACTCAAATTAAGTTTGTGAGATTTTTACAAGCACTCTCTGCCCTTTATAAGGGAAAGCTTGCTTTCAGACTCCCAAACCTGACTTGATTACGACTAGGAGTTTGATCTCAGCCTGTCTGGGCTCAAGGATATATTCTGGCTATGCAGTTGTTTTGCAGAGAGATTTTTTTATGTTGTTTTCCTGGCCAGGGCTTGTGGAATTAGTAGTCCTGGGAGGTTCCATGCCTCTGGTTTCTTAAAAACGTTCATAGTATGCTGTAATGAAAAATTCCACAGATCTTCATATAGTCGGTCCCCTGCCAGCATTTAAACACTGAGCAAATAGATGGGATCATCATTGTCTGCGTTCATACAATGACAGATTTGTGTGCTAGATTCTTAAATGGCTTTACAAGAAGATTTTTACATTGCGTCTTTTCATTTAAACGATGTATTGCTTGCATTCCATTCAATGTTTGAGAAATGTCATGTCAAATGCAAACGGAACTATGCTTAGCTAGATTACCATGCATAAATGCCTAGATATGTTTTCAAAGTTTATCATATCATATGAATCATAAGCAAGTCATCAAGCCCTTAAGTATGCTATTAATCTGAAATGTTCCAGATAGATTTCCTGTTACTACTAAGATGCATGCTGTTATGAGAGAGATGGGTGGAAGAAAAAGTCAGATGGTGTGAAGAATAGCCCTCCTGTGGATTAGATCAGATGGTGCAGGAAAACATTTTACTGTTGATGTTAATAGAGACTTTGCTAATCCTCCTTTACATTAAGAGAGTCCAGCAACATGCCACACTGTATTTGTGCTTATTCTGGTTTAATAAGATCTTTTGTACACTGGCCTGCTTCTTTTGTAATTCAGATGATCCTTAAATGCTGTCTATATCTTGTTCTCCATCTTCTTTTGGCTTTTCCCATTACGGGTTGCAACAGTGGATCATCCGTCTCCATACACCTCTGTCCTCTACATCTGCCTCTTTCAAACCATCTACCTCCATGTCCTCCCTCACCACATCCCTAAACCTCCTCCTTGGCCTTCCTCTTTTCCTCCCTACTGGTGGCTCCATCCTTAGCACTTTCTTCCTATACACCCCATGTCCCTCCTCTGCACATGTCCAAACCATCTCAACCTCGCCTCCCTCGCCTTGTCTCCAAAACATCCTACATACGCTGTCTCTCAAATTTCTAATCCTGTCCATCCTTGTCACTCCCAACAAAAACCCTTCAGCTCTGCTACCTCCAGCTGCACCTCCTGTCTTTTAGTTAATGCCACTGTCTCTAAAACATACAACATCGCAGGTCTCACCACAGTCCTATAAACTTTCCCATTTCACTCTTGCAGATACCCTTCTATCACAAATCACTCCTGCACTATTTTTTTAACTTCTCTAACACACTCTCCATTACTTTGCACTGTTGACCCCAGGTACCTAAACTCCTCCACCTTCTCCATCTCTTCTCCCTGCAACCGCACCACTCCACTGCCCTCCCTCTTATTCACACACATGTACTCTGTCTTACTCCTACTGACTTTCATTTCCCTTCTCTCCAGTGCATACCACCACCTCTCCAGGCTCTTCTCAACCTGCTCCCTACTCTCACCACAAATCATCCGCAAATATCATAGTCCACTCCTGTCTGACCTCGTCGGTCAACCTGTCCATCACCACTGCAAACAGGAAAGGGCTCAGAGCCGATCCTTGATGCAGTCCAACCTCCACCTTGAACCAGTCTGTCGTTCCTACTGCACACTTCACTGCTGTCACACTGTCCTCATACATGTCCTGCACCAACCTCACATACTTCTCTGACACGCCTGACTTCCTCATACTATACCACAATTCCTCTCTCGGCACACTGTCGTACACTTTCTCTAAATCCACAAACAGAAATGCTATCTTTATGGTCTTCAAATAAACTGCTGAGATAATGGTTCCTGATAATATTGAATTCATGAAAATGAACGCCAATGAGAATACAGAGCTACTTCAGTGCTGTATATTCTGTCTGTAACACAATGCATTCATGCTTTGCCAGTGATTTCTGTTTAGTCTGTTCTCTCTCTCTCTCTCTCTCTCTCTCTCTCTCTCTCTCTCTCTCTCTCCGTGCATGTTCCTCTTACTAATGTTCCCACCCTGGAGCTCAGATAATTTGGCAAAATCAAAAGAAAAGGTAAAGCCAAAGCTCTGATTGGGCCAGACAAAAACCAGCCGTGTTTCTTGCACGATAACACTGCGAGTAAGAGCGAAAGCACTTGCAGAAGCCAAATGTGTTACAACAGCAGTGCAAGCTTATCAGCACCTGAGCCTTAGCCATGTGGGATAACTGCTGCACATTCAATCAGAATGCAGGTGTCAGCAACGCCTTCACATTTCTTTCAGGCCTCCATAGTGCAGGTTTTCGAGTAAGTTATGAACTTAAGTATTAAAGCTTTATAATACTTCACAGGTAACCTTGTGTTACAAGGCTTGCATAACTCTATATAATATATGAAACTTTCCATTATAGCTGTTACAGACATTCATTTTCTAGTTTGCATGTTTTACAAAAATATATATTTTGCCCATGCTATTTGAGAAATGCCATGTGAAATTGACTTCTCAAAGTTATTTTTATTTCAACACATCATTGGCAAGTGTAAGACCACACCCTAAAGGATGTATAACAATTGTAACAACATTCACTACATGCATAATAGAGCACCACTGTTTTATTTGTAATGTGACATAAAAGGTTATTCCAAGTCATGATATTGTCATTTTGTACACACCATGAAATCTGAATTAAAAAAATACAAAAAATACTAGAGAAGTTATAATCAGTAACTACAGTATTTTATCCTGGGCATGATCACCGTACAAAAAATACCTAGCATAAAGCACTAAATACAGGTAGTCCCTGAAAAGTATGGAGATTCCGTGACCCCACTGCAACTTAAAAATTTTCTTGACACATGGCCTAGCCTACCCAGGAGTCTTAAAAAAATAATGATCAGTATTGGGTAGTATAGTGTAATTTATTAATTTTCCTCTTCCTTCAGCTGCTCCCATTAGGGGTCGCCACAGCGGATCGTCCATCTCCACACTGCACTGTCCTCTACATCTGCCTCATACAAACCAACTACCTGCATGTCTTCCCTCACCACATCCTTTTCTTTCTTCTGCTTTTCCTCCTTCCTGGTGGCTTCATTCTTCGCATTCTCCTACCAATATACAGTGTTAAAAAAAAATCTGTAAAAAATACGGTAAAAAGACTGGCAGCAGGGCTTCCAGAGATAATCCGTTAAATTACAGAAATAATCATTTTACAAAATTACTAGCAAAAAACTGTAAAAATACAGAATAGACTTTATGGTCAAAAGTACTTAAATTACAGAATATTACTGTTGATAAATAATTTTTAAACTATAGAAAAACAGATAAATTCTGTCAAATGGATTCATCCTAACCAAAATTCATCTTCTTATTTTTATTTTCTGGCGGGTTGCGAACCAACTAGGAGGATGATCTGAGCAGCGTTGGTCTAGGAGACTAGGAGAACCCGTGCAAGGAATCCAAAAAGTGTTTTGTTGGTTGGCACTATTGATGTTTTTAAGTGCAGGTTGCAGGTTGTTTTTTTATTTTATTTTATTTTATTTTATTTTATTGCTTTTATTTATTTGATGATTTTTTTTTTTAAAGAAGCTAATTATTTTGAGTTCTTTACTGTTCTTTACTGTTTAAAATTCCATACTGGACCGTTTGTAGTATTTCAGATTTGAGTTCTGTGTACTTTTTTAAACATTATATTGTATTATATTTGATTAGATTTTTGGATATTGTAGGAATTGTTACTGAAAAAATATAAACCACAAAAACCTAAATTATTAACTTTTTGTTTACTGGGACATGGGCAAATACCACATTTAAATGTATAATCATTTAGGGTGAAAAACAGCTTTAACCTTCATATGATTAACTGTCTTCAATGGTAATAAAAACACTGACTTCATGATTACAAGAACAATCTGTAAATATTAGATATCATTCTATGTAAAAATACAAATTACTCTGTAAAAATACAGCTAATTTCTTTTAAAAAACAGAAAATTTATATAATATCAAAATACAATAAATTTTTGATAAATTTAATGACGGAACGTTAAAATACAGATAATATATGTAAAACAATAGGCATTTTGTTGTAAATTGAAAAAAATGTAAATTTCTATACAAAAAATACAGGCATTTAACTGTAAAAAAAAATTTTTAACAGTGTACCTCATGTTCCTCTTCTGCACATGTCTAAACCATCTCAATCGGCCTTTCTTACTTTGTCCCCAAAACGTCCTACATGCACTGTCCATTTAATAAACTTCTTTCTTGAGCAAGGCCCTTAACCCTCTATGCTCCAGGGGACCCTTACGAGAAAAATAAATCAAGGACCGTGACGTCGGAGTGACGTGGGGCCGCCTTCCCGTGGGCTCACCACCTGCAGGAGGGACCGTAAGGGACCGGTGCTGAGAGGATTGGGCAGCAGTCGAAGGCGGGGGTCTTGACAACCCGATCCCTGGACACGGAGAAGTGTCTAGGGAATTTGCTTAGACTGCTGCCCCCGCGACCCGAACTACGGATAAGCGGGAGAAGATGAATGAATGAATGAATGAATGTTTCTCCATCCTCGTCACTCCCAATGAAAATCTTAACATCTTCAGCCCTGCTACCTCCAGCTCCACCTCCTGTTTTTAATCAATGCCACTGTCTCTAAACCATACAACATAGCAGGTCTCACCCCAATTTAAAGTACCATAATATATAAACTTTATGCAGTTATATATAAATATATATGAATGTGGTACCGGGCACGTGGACAAGCGCCTGGAGTATGGACTAGAGAAGGTTCACTAGTGGAGGACTGTGTCGGATGTGCTTTTTTTCAGTATCCGGTGATGGCAATAATAAGTAGATAGAAAAGAGCTAAAATTAAGCTTTGAAACAATATAAAAAAAATATATATATAAAAAAACAGAAAAAATATGCGTTTTAACACAAACAACTAAACTCTGTAGACTGCTGGCGAGAGTAAGGCATCTCACAAGGGGGGAGATGTGTATATCCTGGCTGCGTCCCAACATACGGTATAAAAATGTAAATGGCGAGTAAAAATGTAAATTTTTTTTAAATAATTGAAAAAAAAATTCGTATCACTATCATCATTGTAAGATTGAAAACTCGTAAGTCGAATTATTGTAAGTCAGGAACTACCTGTATTATGCATGTACTGTGACACTGATCAATATTAATTACATGAAAGTTTTTTTTTTTATTACTAGATATAAACTGTCATGACTTCATAGGACATCGGTATGTCTTTGGGACAAAAGAAGCTGTCAGAGTATTAAAAAATTATTACAACTATTTACTGTATATAAATGGTCTGTGAGATCTGCATTGCTTTGTTAGTTCTATGCTAGTCGTATTATGCAAGGTTCAAGTAAAATAGGACACGTGTCATTGGACATTTCAAAATAACCAGAATCACTTACAGCACAGAGAATCAAATGTTACATTATCCAATTTCAGGGAACGTTTCCTGCAGACAACACATATATGCAAGTTCCAACCAGACCCTGATGAGCTAATCCTGTGCATGAGTGATATTGGCCATCTATGTCAGAGTTTTGTTTCAGTATGGCATGTTGAGCTCAGGGAATGATTAAATGCAATAAATGGTAGGTTTGAAGGCATGTCAGTTCATAAGCTTCACTACTGATGTACCTGTCAAGCTGTATTATCAGAGAAAGTTTAATACGGGTCCAGTTGCATAGTCGAATGATTTTAAAGCTGCTTAGTGCCATGTGTTGTGTGTCAGAGTAATATAAGCAGGAAAAGGTGCCAATGGGTGACACAGAATATGTTCAGGCAAGAGAGATTTCAAGTTAAAAAAAATAATAAAATAAAAAAATAAAATGTGAATCTGATTTTATTACAGACATCAGTGAATAATAAAATTAAAACTAGCAAATCTACAGGTGATTCATCTGATTATTGTGTTCACTTGCTTCTATGTATAAGTATAATTTTATAATGAGATTGTTTCCATCTGTTAACAATTACAGAGTGTTTCCTGCATGACTCAGGACATTTTTATATCAACAAATGTTACTGACATCAGATATAGGTTGTTTGTTCGATACACACCGAGAGCTGACACAAACCCTCCATGTTCTAAGATGAAACACAGATTCTGGCTGTGTTCAGGAATTGCCTGTTTTCCATTCTTTTCCAAGTGACCAATTTCTCAGACTCATTGTCCCCTGCCAAGTTAGTCTGCTGCAATCAATTTGTTCTAGGTAATACATTAATTGAATCAAGATGCTGGAAATATTGTTTTGGTCCCCCTGATGTAAGATTGGCTTTTCCTGATTGAGGAATGCGATCATTTTCCAAGCCTTTGCTGAAAAGTGAAGTTTCATTTACCCTTTTGTGATAATTTAATGAATTATACTCACAAAACTTCCCCAGTATTTCTTTGGTGTCTTATGTTAAGGAACCATGAAAGATCTACAGTAGAGCTAGCCATAAGGCAGAGTGGGAAGATGAAAGCCTCCTTTGCAGTCTAAGGATGTCTCTATGTTTAAATCGAACATCAAGCACAATAACATTGTCAATGTGGCTTACAACAATATATTGTTTGTTTGACTTGGCCCCGGTGATAAGACTTGTGTTTACTGTCTAGACTTGTGGCTATGACTTACTGCATTAAGTAATAATCTATCTATGCAATCTGACTGCCTTGAGTCTGTCATTATTACTGGAGTCGCAGGATGTTGTAATATGCAGCTGAAAAAAGGAAAAACAAAGGAGTGTAGTAGAAAGCATTTTAATGGTGTAATAGTCTACATAGCTCTCTGAAGAAATGTCAGAAGGCAACAATTCATATTTTATATGTCACGGGTTATATCTTGGAAAACTGAACATTTGGACTGTGTCCTGCTAGATGAAGTTTTGGGTTGATAAATGAACACAGGTGGCCTGTGCTCAATTTCCAAATTTGGCTTTATAGCAGTACGCTGTTCAGTGTTATATCAGTGGACGGAGGGAATTATTTGCCTATAATGCAAAAAAACAAAGAAAATGCAGGTGTTAACTTGCAAATTGTTAATGCACTGTTGTACAGCCAGTACAGAATGTTGTGTACAGACACTTTGATGATAATGAAATAAATGTGTGGTGTTGAATGTTTATGTGGCTAAATTCTGGCAAATACGTCAGTTAAAGTTATTTCAGTTATATGGTATCTATAAGCAGTGCCCTTGATTAATCACCTGTTAAATACTTGCGAGCTCCCTCATACTAGGGCTCCTATTAAGGCTTTATTATATTGTCTGAGATTCTAAGAAAGAAATGTAGGAAAAGAAGGGGAATAATAAAGTTCTGGCAAATAATAAAATGCCTATTATATGACAGAGAATGTACTACATTACCTAGCAGCTATTGCACCAGTGGCAGCACAGTGGTTAAAATTGTGGACTTCTAATTGTAAGGTTACTGGGTACTTGAGCCAGGCCCTAGACCCTTAACTGCTCAGTTTATCTTAAATGAGATAAGCTTGAGTCACTCTGGATAAGGATGTCTGCCACATGCAATGAATGTAAAATGTCAGGGTTAGGGTTTGCTTTGTACATGAGTCACATTACTTTATAGACATTAAAATACAGCTAAGGGTTAAAGGCATTGCTCAAGGGGTCAGCAGTGGCATCTTGGTCCTGAGAACTGACCTCACAACCTTCCAACCAGGGAGTCCTCTCAATAAGTTTAATTTTGCATTGCATTCATTGTCTCTTGGTTTTCTTTCATGCATCATGTCTAATCTTTTTGCTTTGAGCGGCTGGTCCTGGCTCACCTGAAGGACTCTCTGCCATCCATATTAGACCCTCACCAGTTTGCCTACCGAAGCAATAGGAGCACAGAAGATGCAGTTTCCATGGCACTGCACTCTGTGCTCACACACTTGGACAACAAAAACACTTATGCACGTATGCTGTGTGTTGACTTCAGCTCAGCATTCAATACCATCATTCCATCCAAGTTAATAGCCAAACTTGTAGATCTGGGCATTAACTCCTCCACCTGCAACTGGGTCATGGACTTTCTGACCAACAGACCCCAGCAGGTTCGATCTGGCTCCATCTGCTCCAACACCATCACACTCAACACTGGTGTACCACAGGGCTGTGTGCTGAGCCCCTTCCTCTACTCCCTCTTCACCTCCGACTGCAGGCCTGTGAATGGATCTAACTCCATCATCAAGTTTGCAGATGACACTACCGTGATCGGTCTCATCACCAACAATGATGAGACTGCCTACAGGGAGGAGATCCAGCACCTAGCCACATGGTGCAGTAACAATAACCTGCTCCTTAACACCTCCAAGACAAAGGAGCTTATTGTGGACTTCAGGAAGGAGACAAGAGGCACACATGACACCACCCACATCAATGGGATGGCTGTTGAGCGCGTCTCCAGTTTCAAGTTCCTGGGGATCCACATCTCGGCGGACCTGTCCTGGGCTATCAACACCTCCAGCCTAGTCAAGAAGGCTCACCAGCGCCTCTTTTTCTTGAGGACACTCAAGAAAAATCAGCTCTCCTCGGATATCCTGGTGAACTTCTACCGCTGCGCAGTAGAAAGCATCCTGACCAGCTGTGTCACAGTCTGGTATGGGAGCTGCTCTGTTACAGAGCGTAAGGCACTGCAGCGGGTGGTGAAAACTGCCCAGCGCATCACAGGGACTTCACTCCCAGCCATGGAGGACATTCAAAAGAAACACTGTCTGCGTCGAGCTCGCAGCATTCTTAAGGATTCCTCTCATCCGGCCCATAGACTGTTCACTCTTCTGCCCTCCGGCAGGCGTTTCAGGTGCCTCCGGACCAGGACCAGCCGACTAAAGAACAGCTTTTTTCCTAGAGCTGTCTCTTTACTGAACTCTGCCACTCACTGATACACTACCACATTTTCCTCACACTTCGTTATTTCTATAATGGACTGTCTACTCAAAAACTTGTGCTCACCAGAACACTGATCATTTCTCACCCCACACTTTGTTATTGCACTGACTGTTTACACAAACCTTTGCTCATTTGCACACTGCTCTTCTTTGTATTGCTGCTCATCATTATTTACCATTGTATATATACCCGTTCTCTGTTCATAGTAATAATTTATTATGTTCACCGTTCACATCCTTCTGTAAATCTCTGTGTATAGTAATAGGCATCTGTATATTATGTTCACAATACATATATATATATATATATATATATATATATATATATATATATATATAATTTCATCTGTATACTATTGTTTATAGTACATATATATTCATATTCATCTGTAATTATTTTCATAGTACATATATATTAATCTGTATACTACATTATAGTACATATACATCTTTAAATTACTGTTTATAGTCTATATTATCATTCTATTTAACTATGTAAATCATGTAAAAACTGTATATCCTGCACTTGCTGTTATTGCACTCTGGTTAGACCCAAACTGCATTTCGTTGCCTTGTACTTGTACATGTGTAATGACAATAAAGTTGAATCTAATCTAATCTAATCTAATCTTTTAAGTTATAGTTTCTTTGTTGCAGTGTCTTTGTGACATTACTCATAATCACACACTCTGGTGTTCATGGTATTTCCCATTCTGTAAAGCTGCTTTAAGACTATGTCCATTGTAAAAAAGTGCTATAGAAGGCCTAAACCTTGAACTTTAGGTGTTTGCAACTAAGTAAATAATAAATATACTCCTAATATATGACAGACGTTATAAAGATAACAGATCCTTGACAAAGTTACGCATCCTGGGCAACTTATCGCTTCAGCCTGGGTTTGATTCCCAACTGCTGGAGGGTTCCACAAGCCAGTGCATAAATAGAGGGAAGCTCAGTGTAAAATCTGTGCAAATTCAAAAACTTGGAGATCAAAGATCTGCTAACATTTAACAGGAGAAGCAGATAGTAACTACATGTGTGTTGTTGTTTTCCTGTATGTAAATTCTGCAGTGTCAGCATCTTCAGTGTATATCTTTTAATTGGAAAGGATCATAAGTTGCACATTAACAATATTGCATAAAAGTTGAATATTACAGTTGTTTAATATTTTATTTGTACACAAATGTTCCTATTACTAAATTAAAAGGACTAATGAGCAAACGTGTACACGGTAATGTGTCTTAATTGAAGGAGTCTCTAGTGTTAAAGTGTCATATTTACTCCTAACAGTGGATCCTTTTACCATTTTATCAGTATGTAATGAATATTGTAAGAAAAATACAACAATGTTAATCCAAACAGCTCATAATCATTGGAAGCTTGTTTGCATTCTCAAACATGTACAATCCCTTTGCTGTCCAGAGTCAAGCCATTGGTCTCACATATTTACAGATGACTTGTTAAGTTTTATCCAATGTATGCAAAAGTGTATTGAAATAATACAAATGACACTAACATGATTCCAGGTTCTAATGTCTGGAACCAGAACACATAACGGTTTTTGATGAGACAGATAAAGGAAACAGTAGTATCTCATTATCTCATGCTGAAACTCATATCATGGAAATGAGCAAATAAACGCGTTTGGCATTTGGCCTGCACCATGAAATGTAAAACAGGCCTGAGCTAAAAGCAAAGTAATAGATTAATGAATTAATGGAGCATGAAAATCTAATTTATGTATTATTTGGGGGATTACCAAACAGTCTAACAAAAAAAAAATTAATCACATTCTTTGAAGTGTTCTCTCTACATGTGTTTTTTTTTTCAGCAAATTTGAATAACACAAAGTTATGTAAGTGTGGCAAACCGTAGGGGTGGGTCGGTAATTGAATATACTGGTTCACTTGAAATTATACCCCATTACACCGGAATATAACGTAACATAGGGGGTGTTAATATTCTAGCAAGCCAGATGTGAAGCACGACTACACCACCCTGGAATTAGGCCCCAGGGAACCTCTTAATAAGGACACAAGTTCGTTGTCAAAATGACGTGACCATAGACGTGACTTCCAGATTACCAAAATGAAAAACTAGTTTTATTTCAGGTGAAATAAAAACACAACCAATGCAGATATGTTACCATTGACACAGAAATACTAAAACTTGACAATAAAACATTTCGTTTATAAAAATCAGCTGTGAACTTAAGTCGGGAAATGATGCTTATGGCATCGGGAACAAGCTCGACAACAGGAACTCTGGTAACCGGAAAGGGCGGGTATCAGCAGGCCTTCCTGCACTTCCTTTCTGGGCATTTAAATACTACAACCAATTAGACATCTAATTAACCACCAGTTGGGCAATACAGCACCAAAATGCAGGGAGAGGCAATTCTACCATGTCACATTCGTATTAACAAGATAACCAGAGGCATTTTAGAAAGCAAATCATTTTGTATGGAGGTAATTCAAATTAAGATTAAGTTCAAACTAAAAGATTAACTAAAATAATAATAACTTAAAAAATAAAAGATGTCATGAGAGGTTTGCATATTTGAATATTTTACTAACAAATTGGGAGTTGTTTTTAGCATAAAGTAGGCATCCATTACATTACTATAGCAGCATCAGCACTTCCTGGATCCTAAGACTTCATGAAAATAGTATAAACAAGAAAGAAACAAAAATATATAGACAGCGCAATTATTTATTAAATGTATTGTTAAATACATATTACATATGTAATAGACAAGTAAGTATATTACAAAGTCTATTATACATGATCTACTGTATAGATTGATTTAATTTGTATACATGTTCTGTACTATGAGGTTTGTTTGAATACATTCTTTAGATTAAATGATATATAATCTATGTTTTAAAATATTTGTTTATTCTGAGATTCTTATCTGCTGGCTACGCTAATTTCCAGAAGCAGTGAATTTTAAATTGAAATACATATGTCCCACAAAGCCCAACAACATGACTTATTGAATAAAGCTGCACAATACTCATGATATCCTTGGATCTTTCAGTGGGTTTTAAATACAATTTTTGAATCCAGTGGGTGGATAGAAATATGTACACTGCATGTAGTACAGCAGAGAGCATTTTAACACACACCCAAGCAAACTAATCCAAGTCTGAATTCTGGCCAGTTGGGAAGTGTCAGAGAATGCTTGTACAAAAAGAAAAAACATTTATGGGCCATATGGTACATTAAGCTCTCTGCTAAGCATTGTATAACACCGATAAAAAAGTACAATGTCTTGCTCTATAAACGTCTTGTGATGGATATTGCCACATTATAAATATGCTAGCACACACGCAATATTGTAACTAGCGCATATTGGAACCATTTAGGAATTTAATACCTGGAAAATCTCATTTGCCCGTTTTGGTGATAACAAAATTCACTCTAGTCCGGAAGTCATGATAAATTTAACATGTAAGGACAAGAAGTAAGGTGAGATTGCATTATTCTTGTTGGATTTATATTTACATTTTAACACCTATCTAATGTCTTACACCTGACCAAAACATGTGTAGCATGGCTGAGTGATACAAAAGCTGTAATGCAATGGAGAACACCCTGCAGTAAAACACACTAGCTGTGTTTCAATTTCATGCTGCATTTGCTTAAAAAACAGATATGGGTTGCAAAGGGAATGTAAAAAAAGGGGCCAGCTATGAAGCATATATTCCAACTATGTCCAGCTGGAAAGCTCCAAAGGTTTTACAGTGATGACAAGAATAATCACATTTTTACCAAAAATGGATCCATGTGTCCATGTATCTCCTGGATACATGCTTGGAAATGACTTCAGATTGCATGTTACCACTAAATTTAAAGTGTACCCCACCTCCTATATTTTGTCATCCACTGTGACTGTAAAAGAGCCTGCAACTTCTATAGTGACCCCACATGTAAGTGAAGCAGCCCATGTAAATACAAGATTCCAAACTGTGAAGAGATTTTGGAGGAATGTAGCCAACATTCCTCAACCTCTTTGTAGTTGGTCCAAAGGAAATAACAGTGATTAAATAGGCACATGACTTGGAAATGAATGATGCTCTTAGTGAAACAAACGTGGGACAGAAATATGAACTGACTTTAAACTGGTTAGGACTGGCGATTTAATTACAGATGGCAGCATCATAAGAATGAAACAGTTAACAAATTCAAGCAAAGACATAAATTGTAATTGTACCTTAAAGACACACCGATAGCCTAGGGAAAGCCTATCTCTGTGTGGTCTTATCTATTAGCTTCTCTGGTCTTAATCTTATCGCTCTCCCTTTATAAAAAATAATAATTATGATAATTGATTGTACAATGGTAAAAAAATATTTTAAAGCACACAGTATACCTAAGCACACATTGTTAGTGCCAGCAGATAGAGTGGAAACTTTTGCAATTTCTCTCTGCTCAGAAATTATGCCACTGAGGTGTGTCTTTTTCAACAATAAGAGCTGAAAGAGTTCTACACAGAACTTGACCTGACAGAGTTGCCCCAATGAGCTTTAGGGTTTAAGCATCAGAAGCCTAAAACCTACAATTTAAGTTCAAAGATTTTAATTTTTGTTAAGATCAGAACACACTATAACACAGACTAAAACAAATGATTACTTTTTCAATATCTGTTCATTGTGAATGTATATTCCTCTTATAGCGCAACAATTTGCTAGTGGTTTTTATTTTATGAACTAAAGAACATGTCCGAGTTTTAAACTGTCAAAGTTACATATAATATTGTGGGACATCTGCTAGACAAACTAGGTCCTGTTATCAATTATAGAATGGCAACAAAAAACATTCCCTCACTGTAAGACATGATAGCCTCATTAAGTTGTGTGAACCTATTTCTTCTCTTCAACTCTAATTGTCTTGACACATTTTGGATATTTAACTACAGTAGAGTTTATGTTTTCACACAATGTCATATTCTATTTTCAAACATTTACACTATATGGTCAAATGTATGCAAACACCTGACCATCCAACACCCATAAGTGGTTCTTTCCAGACTGTACCCCACAAAGAATGTATTTGTATGCTGTAGGATTAGAAATCCATATATTGGTTGCCCTTGTGCAGAAAAACCAGGTTCATAAAGACACAGTTTTCTAAGGTTGATATATAGAGAACTCTGTAGCCATGACCTCAATCCCACTGGACACCTTAGGGATATAGTTAAGTGCACCAGGCCCTTTTATTTACCCAACGTCATTAATACTTGTATGACTTAATGAACACAAATCCCCCACAAGTCATGTTTTAAAATCTAGTGGAAAGTTTGGAATAGAGTTATAAAGAAAAGAAGGGGCATGTACGATGTGTTAATGCCAGTGGTTTGGAAATGGGGACATTTGTGTGTGATTGTCAGTGTGGAGGGTTTGATTTGGTGGAAAAGTGCAAAAAGAAAGGTTGTATTATTGCCACGTTCACTTTGGTTTTGCACAATCAAATACCTTTGCTTTTTAGCTTATGGCATCTATTCCCCTCCCCCCAACACACACAAACACCTTTCTTTCTTTTTCTCTCTTCTGCTGCTCACTGAAACAGAGAACACTTGTTAGTAATAGCCCAGGTGTGTGATCATTACCTCTCCCTTCCTCTGGCTTCGCCCTCCATTCACAAACTGGAGCTCAACCACGCCCTCACTCAGGTATGGTAGATGGTTCACAAACTCTTGGCTGTAAAGTATACGTTTTCATATTTTGTATATAACAGAATACAGTTTGACATTTTTCTTATGTGTCTGTGAGTAATCACAAGCACACTAAATGCTTTGTTTTTTATTTTTATTTTACTGCTACCAAGGTGTGACAGTTTTATCTGAACCATATGAACACCTCCACGCACTGGGATCATTACAGTATGTTTTCACATAACGTACAGATGTATTCAATGACAGGGAGATTCTCACCTATATCAATCAATAAACAAGCTATTAATCAGTTTTATTTAACAGTTATTCGTGTTATTAAAATATATATATATATATATATATATATATATATATATATATAAATAAATAAATAGCTATATATAGTTATATAGTTATCACCCTGAAATAAATAATCTCATTAATATCCCATTCCTTTGTTACTTGATATCTCATAAAAATTCAACACTAATAGGTTCATTCATTCAAACTAGCTTCTATATCAGTAACTTTTCTCATTACAAAAATGTGTTGAAAAGTATGAAAGGTTTGCTGTGCCGAGACAGTGACGTTATGCAGCACCTGTTGACTTTGTCCCAGCATCCGCTAGCCTAACAAGAGCGATTAGGCTGAGCGAGGGGTGGGCAAAGCAAAATACTGTATTGCAAAAGAAAACGATTGTACACTGGCAAGTCCTGTATAGTGGAAATAGGTCATACTTTCCTGTGTAAAGCTTTCACTGCTGGCGTCATAGGAGACACTACAAACGAAATGAGTGAATTCATGTTTTTCTTCTCATGAGACCCCGGCACAAGCTGGCAGCTCTGCGTTTCATTGGCTTTAACACCCACACGATGATGGCATGACTCACATTACAGGTCTGCTGAAGACAGAGAAATCATTATATACAGGATCTGCACAATGAAGCTGTTCTTGGCCTGCTTTGGGATACACATTCATTATTTAAATATCTCACAGACTTAAACAAGACTCTGCCAGGATAATGGCAATGCCGTAAAGTTATTCCCTTATTGAAAGATGCGCTGAGGCTATCTCTGGGCGGGCAGATTAAATATTTTACCCAGCATTTGATTCAGTGTCTGATTCCTCATGTGCAGCACATTTTGAAACCATGCTCTCTGTTTGAAGGCCAAGCTTTGATGAACAGAACTAAAGCTTGGCAGGCAGCAGCCTTGTATGACAGGTGAGGTGAACTAAATCTGAAAAAGAAAAACTGGAAGGAACACTGAAAAAAAACTAATCGAATCAAGGCATCAAAAATAATAAACCACACCTTGATTTCCTGATGTGATTTCATCGAGGCTTTGGTTTCATATGAAAACTGAAGTTCAGTGTATACTACAATGCAAACGTCTTTATACCTTCTGTATTCTTGTGCCAGCAGAAATGTTCCATGTTCATGTTCCAAAGCTAATTGTTTCAGAGAACATTTGTATTACATTCAAAAAGTAAAAAAACATATTAAGTAATAGATCAATGTTAATATAAAAAAACCATAATGGGTGTCTGGTACTACCTGCAGAAACAGAAGTAGGTGTGGCCGCCAAACTTTACAGTATAATTGAGCCGGGTTCTCCAAGATGCTTGGAAAAAATTTGCCGACAGTTTTCTTATAAAATAGCATGACGGTGTCCCTTAGTGGACTAATGCAGCTTTAATGGTAAAGAGCATTCACAATAATTGTTTAGTTAATTCATACTTATTGCAGTAAATCTGAAGGCAGCATAGAGTTACAAGCTGTCTTTCTTTTCCTGAAGGCCAGTTCACATCAGATACATCACATCAAGCATTATATATTGTGTCATGAGTCATGACATATAATTTCATTTTAAAAAAAGTACAGGTAATCACAGTTTGCTAATAATCACTGCTGCTCACTGTATCAGCAAGACAAGCATGTAATTACTTATCCGCCTACTTTTTTAACACCTCGTGTTTTTTCTAGGAAAAAAACTATTAAAACGCTATTGCAAAAAACATTTTTCCCAGTCATAGTATGGAAGGATGGCATAACAAACGAGCCTTTTACTTGGTGTAAGACTAGGGTGACCAGATGTTCTATTTTTCCTGGACGTGTCCATTTATCAAGGATTAAAATATCCAACCAGGATTTTAGAAAATTTTTAAAATTGCCTGAGATTTACTCATTATTTAGATTTGGAAACAGACTTTGTGTTTGTTCCAAGCATTAACTTGCACATGGTGTAAATTAGTAGGGTGCATGCTGCCTAGCAGACATTAGGTGGAAAGCTTGTCTGACACACTGAGTGTACAAAGCCAGAGCAAAATTGTAGGGAAAATCAGAGTTGAGAAACACAGCAGTCTTCAAAGCAGCATATTTTGTTTGTTGTTATTTTTGTCACTAAGGTTTTTTTTATTAGAATCCGGGTAAATTCCATTTGTTTACTTGCTGATGCTGGCCTTTTTGTGCAAACTCTACATTTCCATACATGTCCATTATTTCATATGGACATGTAAAAGTATCGTGGTCCATATTATTTCATAATTTTTAAGCACCGATTTTTCAAAGGTATATATTTTATAGATTTCAACTTCAGGGAAGGTTGGATTTGAACTGCATGTGTGCCTAACCTGATTCATAACCTGTGAATTCTTTCTGTGAAGGCCAAGATTTGTTGATTGTAGATTTTAAAACAAAATCATGCCAAACATGAGTCACTAAATCCTTTTGGTATAGATTGATAGTCACTGGTCTCTCATTGAGCAGGCCAGTTTTTAAAACAATGTTTAGATCAACCAATCTTTAGTCATGACTGAAATATGCTCAACTCTCATTCATCAAATCAGTTAAGTCATTGAGTTCAGTCTGTCTAGTGAGCCCTGTCTGGGCTTATTCAGTCCGTGCTAGAAATTTCCAGTAGTAGTCTGTATTGTGGGTGTAAAAGAATTCTTCCAAACATGGGCATACAAACTTATTAAAACAAAACAATGCACAAAATAGCAGGGATTATTAATACTACTTGATCAGACAGGTAAACAGAATTGCATGAAGTCATTGTTAAATTGTTTGATCACGTGTGATGGGATAGTTTAGGCCTGGACTAGATGGGCTTGCCAGCAGAAATGTTCCATGTTCATGTTCCGAAGCTAATTGTTTCAGATAACTTTTTTTGTATTCCATAAAAAAAAAACATATTAAGTAATAGATCACTGTTAATATAAAAAAGACCATAATAGGTGTCTGGTACTACCTGCAGAAACAGAAGAGGTGTGGCCACCAAACTCTCCAGAGAAACTTAGGCTGGTTCTTCAAGATGCTTGGAAAAACTTTCTTATAAAATAGCATGACAGTGTACAGTTCCTTAGAGGACTGATGCAGTTTTAATGGTGTGTCCACAGTAAATGTTTAGTTCATTCATAATTATTGCAGCAAATCTGAAGGCAACATAGAATTACAAGCATTCTTTCTGTGCCTGAAGGCCAGTTCACATCAGATACATCACATCAAGCATTATATATATTGTGTCATGAGTCGTGACATATAATTACATTTAAAGAAAGTACAGCTTGCAAATAAGGTTATGAATCAGGTTAGGCTCACATGTAGTTCAAATCCAACATTCCCTAAAGTTGAAACGTATAAAATATAGACCTTTGTAAAAATCAGTGCTTAAAAATTATGAAATAAATAATGGATATGTATGGAAATGAGCACAAAAAGGCCAGCATCAGCAACTGAACAAAACAATGTTTAGATAAACCAATCGGTAGTCATGACTGAAATATGCTCAACTTTCATTCATCAAATTAGTCGTCATTGAGTTCAGTCTGTCCGAAAATTATTTAAACAAAAAATGCACAAAGTAGCAGGGATTATTACTACTACATGATCAGACAGGTAACCAGAATTTCATGAAATCATTTGAAATGGTATGACCAAGTGTGATGGGATAGTGTAGGCTTGAACGAGATGAAAAATTTCAAAATATGTATGTATCAATGCACAGTAGAATATATAAACAGAATACAAACAGTACCACAAAGAAATAAATGGGTGAAGAATTCTGATCGCTGATACCGTACAGTTATAAAGTTATAATAAGCACAGCCACTGTTAACAAAATGTATACCCTGGCTGTCAGATCTGGGGACCTACTGTGAAAAACAATCCTGTGTCCTTGGTTTCTATTATGAAAACACAGCTTTTATTGCCCCTTACAACTAGTTTCCCATTTCTCAACATTGCATAGCATGTAGCCAAGCAGTGAGAGAATAAATGCTACCCATGCTCCCAACATGCAGCCAGGCACAACACACTTTTAAACAGCTGCTTGTGCCACATCACAGCAGACATACAGTTGGTGGAGAGACAAACCTGTCCTTTTCTGAGCTAACAGACTTTTTATGTTAATGTACAGATGCCTGCAATTGGCCAGATTCTGATTCCCAACACCAGAAAAGTAGGACCTGTTATGCTCTCTTAAACATTTGGCTAAAAATTTATAAGGAATTGCTGTTATTTAAAGTTATGATCACCCAATGATAGGATGAATGCTTCATGAGTCTGTGATACAGGGTCTCATTTCTCATTGCTCCAGATATAGATATGTCGTTTACATTTGATGATAAAAAGCCGCCACACTTCCTTGTAAACATGGTGTAAATCATTTTATATTTCTCTGAGGATATCAAGGCCAAAGAACTCATGGTTGTAATAATCCACAACATGGTTTGTAATAGAATGTTTATGTGATCGAGTATTTTGGGATATTGAATTTGAAAGGCTGGTGTGAGATTCTTGGCTCTCTTTGAGCGATGATGGTTTTGCTCACCTAAGTAGATAATATAATGTACAGTACTTAGCATGTCTTTAATTTTCAATATCTATCTCAAGTCAAGTCAAGTCAAGTCAAGTCAAGTCAAGAGGCTTTCATTGTAATTTCTACTCTACACAATGATACACAGTACACAGGAAAAATGAAACAACGTTCCTCCAGAACCCTGGTGCTACACTAAACAACGTAGAGCTAGAACACAACACAAAGCACAAAACAGTCAGACAACAGTTTGACTATATGACAAACATTAGTGACCTTTTTTTTAATTTTTTTTTATCTCTGTCAGCATCACAGTGTTGTAGTTTTGTAAAAAAAAAATAAATGGTGATGTTTACTTGTCACATGCACCTTACAGCACAGTGAAAGGTAGCTGGGGTCAGAGCGCAGAAATATACGTAACTATTATATATATATATATATATATATATATATATATATATATATATATATGAATAGTTGAATAATGTGTCCAGACATTTGGAGAACATTCACCCAACTCCCCCTCTGAGATTTTGGCTATTTTTCATAGTAAACTGAACAAATTCATCAGAGAACATAGAACAAAAATGCAGCTTGGCAGTCAGTTCCACCCCAAGGACACTGCACTGGAAAAGAACAACAATTTTTCATAGATCCATTGATTTGCGTAATGCTTCATGGTACCGCTGTCAAGCTATGAGAAATATAACAAAAAGCTTTTTTTGTTTGGATGGTAAAAAAAAGGATGTTTTGAGACAAATGCATAACATATTAGCTTCAGTAAACACATCTGATTTATGACTACTGTCAGGCAAAAAATCTGGTACATGACGTGCTGTGCAGAACATGGCCTTTAGCCTTGGATATAGTCCGTTGGCTATTATAAGGGGAAAACAAGCTGAAACTGAGGCACATTTCTTTTCTTAAAGCTGCAATCGTCTCCGGCATAATAACTGATTCATTTTGTTTGGCCAAATAGCTTCTAGTTTCTTCCTTAGTTCTGTTGTTTACTAAGCATTATAATATAAAGACATGTTCAGCTTGTACCAAGGACTCGGTAATTTAATGCAGGCCCTCAGTTTTTTACCAAAGTTCCCGTCATTCCCAAGGAATGCTATTTGATTACACTTGGATATGTAAGGCAGCCAGAGTACAGCACTCCAATTGTGTGAGTAGCTCTCACAGAACGAATAGTTGAAGCTCTAGTGGTTTGGCATGCAGGACCTACAGGCGT
Organism: Silurus glanis; assembly: GCA_014706435.1. NCBI lineage: Eukaryota > Metazoa > Chordata > Actinopteri > Siluriformes > Siluridae > Silurus > Silurus glanis. The sequence continues at coordinate 2,640,569 of JAAIIK010000425.1, forward strand.
CACGCCGCTCACCAAGTTCCACACATTACCTGATGACCTCCACAGGTTTGTACGTAATTACACTACACACATGTGAAGTGCTTAAGGGAGCTCCCAGGTGTTAGCTAATCTTCTTAGGCCAGCTCTATCTTTCTTCTGCACCACCACTACAATGCTTTTTAAACACAGTAATGCAATAGTCCCAGAGGGCAAAGTGTTCCTGAAACAATTACATCAGAAGACCGTGGATCTGGCAGAGTACCATGATCTCAAGAAATTTTGTTTGAGTGTGATTTAGATTTCAGCAGCCTATTTGAATGCTGTTCAAGAGGGGCCACCTGTTGAACGTCTGATTCACCTCAAAGCAATTCATTCATGTCCCAAGTAAATACGTGCACTCTCTTTGCAGTACAGCTCTGCTGAATTATTGCATTTTAATCAAAGCAATAAAATGTTATCAAGGGAAAAAATACATGTTTTATCACTGTTGTTCACTGTGTGTCTGGAGAAATCAGTAATCCAAATCTAAATCACAAGCTGCATCTGTGATATCCATTAGAAAATAAAATATTAAAAAAAAAACCTGGCTAAAACACTGTAGTCTGCATTGTTTTTTTCCCAGCAAGTGTAATATGAATGGTCCAGAGACCAGCTGCTTCATTCAACGTGGTTACTTGCATTTAACATCACCTGTGTCTTTTGAGATGCCTTTCGAGATGTTGGCGGCTAGTTTATTTTGGCTCAGATGTTGTAGGTTGCTCAGAGAAAGGTTACACCAAGAACCTGTGTCTGAAAATGGCATCAATGTTCTGGCAGGAGACCAACCGTAGCATTCTAGTATGCAGCCACAATGTTCTCTAAAAATTTCCAAATTCCTTCTTGTTTCTGCTTCAGTGGGAAGAATGCCGATCTGCAAAATGAAGTCCATGATCCACTGGTGACCACATCACGTGAAGTCATTTGGGAAGGTTGAATAAAGTACACAATAGTCAGATCTTTCTGAGAAAGTTCAAGTTACCGTACCACCTGGGAAATCTCGCAAAACATGTTTTTTAATGTGTTTTTGATTGTAGCCAGTAATGTTTCATACATAGTGGGAGAGTGGGAAAGTCTTATTATAGTGTTTTACGTGTTATAATTTCACTTCCAGAATTTAACAGACGACAGTAACACTTGCAGTTGCTATGATATAATACAATTGAGAATTTGGTAAAAAAGGCAACAATTTGATATTTTTTACACACTAGCTGTAATTCTTTCTACAGTAATAAATGTATCATAAATGATGAACATATAACAGAGATTCAGCTAAAATCTTAACTTAATTAGATAGTTAAATACATTAATACAGAAAAAAAAAGAAATAGTGAGTTCATGATTATTCTCCTGACAAAATTACATTTCAAATGCAGCATATCGTGTTCTGGACAAAAAGGCCCTTATAGCCAATATTTCATCTATAAAACATGGTGTTGTGTCGGTGCCTGGCACATAAAAGATATTATTTAATTCTGACATGTTTGAAAACTTTGCACTGGACTTTATTTATGCTAAGTTCCCACATAGCTGCATGTTTCTGATTCTAAATCAGAAGATCATCTGTCATCCATGCATGATTATTAATATGCATTGGTATTCAATCCACCAAGGGAAAAAGGAGTTCATTCTGTAGCATTGATGTGCATTCCATCAGTGTGAAGGTCATAAAGCTTAAATATGCTGTATCTTTATTTGAACTCAGTAAAAATATAGCTTTGTTTAAATCAGTAGGGAATGGAGTCTTTTTAGAAAGATTTTTTATAGATGGTTATAATTATAGAAGAGTTTAATGAGCACTATTTACTGTTTAATGAGATGCTGTCAACAACAGCAACAACAAACACAACAATATTTTGCCAATTATTTGGTACAGTGTTTATAAAGGATACTTGAATAAAATATATCTTATTATTTTCTCAATGATCTACTTTTAAAAAAAAAACTGAAAAGAAGAATAAGTACTACATATGACCACAATGCCTGCTTTAAAATGTTTACTGAATTTTAGTCTTAGCACAGTGAACTTGTTATTATAATTTATGAGGACTTTTTCGTTTTCATTGTGTGCATAAGATAAGATATACCTTTATTCGTCCAACAGTGGGGAAATTTCTGAATGCTCCACTATAATTGATTGGGGTTGCTTTGGAGGTGTTTTCATGCCCCCTGTTTTTCATATAGGCTGTAGATCCAGAAGTTATGAAGCCAAATACCAATCAGTGAATGAATGAATGAATGAATGGCTGGATGCTTGGATGGATTGATTCAGGCTTGCAGCAAAGGGTTATGGGGAACAACAGAATCTGGGAAATGTGAAATTAAATGTAGATATTTAATAATAATTAAAAATTTAAGTTAAATTAAATATTTAAACTTCCCAAATTGTTGATATCTCTGACCGTAATACCTAAGAAAACAATCATTCTTTAAAGCCTATTAACAAGCAAAAAGGCCTAGGATTGGTTTCAATGGAGAAATGGGAAAAGGGGAAGTGAGGACCAGGGTTGGGAATGAGGGAATGAGCTAGTATTTTCTCTGTCTCTCTCTCTCTCTCTCTCTCTCTCTCTCTCTCTCTCTCTCTCTCTC
>JAAIIK010000425.1:2643182-2664300 GCA_014706435.1 Silurus glanis
CTCTCTCTCTCTCTCTCTCTCTCTCTCTCTCTCTCTCTCTCTCTCTCGCTTACACACACACACACACACACACACACACACACACACACACACATACACACACACACTATTAACATTAACTCAGACTTTAACCTTAGCGACCAAAAGAAAATATTTTGGATGGAGGTCTCATATACTCTCATATATTCCTATCATTTGGTCCCCACCAAGAAATGTAAACATTCCCCAAAAACAGAGGGATCAGACAATGGGAGGAAAGCAGAGCAAGGTAAATAACGTTTGGCTAGCAAGTAGCTGAGCAGAATTGCCACCAGCTTCCCTTAGGGACCTTTCACTCACGCTTAACACTAATGCACTTCCTCCCATTGCTATTCATCAGATTTCACATGTCTTGCTCCAGATTTTTAGATGATATCAGTTCCATGTTCCTTACAACAAATTCTCTTCTGTGCTTTTGAAGTCTGAGTCTAAACCAAAGTTGTGTTGAGAGCTGGTAAACTGTTTGTGTATTTTGCTAACGAGAACCATTAATATTGTAAGCGAGAAGCAGTTGTGCAAATTATAATAGCAAAGAGGTTAATCGATCAATTTAGCCGAGCCCTAATATTAACCTTTCGCACGTGTGCTATTTTTTAAAGTGTTGTGCTGAGGATTTGGGACAAATTGTTCTGGACAAAAAACAGCTCCCGTGAAAAACACCAGGCATTGTTTGCATGATAACTTGATACAAATTATAAATGTGCAAATACACGTTCTTATTTCAACTATAGATTCTTATGTTATATGTAAATAATATACCCTGAATTCAATTCACAACTTTAACATTTATGTGCACCATACACTTCTCTATTACCTCATAATTACTGTTCGCAACTGTTAATGAACATGCCTATTTAAATAATCAAATAATTTAGAAGGCTGTACAGCCGAATTGTACTATATTGGTACATTTAAAGCATTACTACAATATTCAATATAATAAGCTATTTACATAAATGCAGCATATGTTGTCTGGTAGAATAAGAGAGCAAACAAAAATACAAGATTACATTTGGAGCATTGATGTTTGCAATCACAAATAGCTGAAAAGGAAGCATGGATGCCAAAAGGTTTGCACCTTAATAATGTTATTATTAACTGAAAATATATATGCACATTAGACTAAACATTAATTGTAGCCAATAATGTCATTAAATGCATCTAAAACACTTTTGTCAAAACCAATTAAAGTAAAGTAAATGCAAATGACCTGGAAATGGCCTGACCTTATTTCTCTAATATTGTCAGGGAACCACCAGCCACGCCTCCACCCCTGCACTCAGCACACTTGCAGTGCCTTGCCTTCATACTGATCAACTTCACCTGTCTCCAATGTACGCTCTCCTTTATAAGGCCCCCCGTTCTCACTCACTCACTGTCTGATCTACAGTTCATACTAGCGATCATCCCTGGACTTCCCCTGTTTCGAATTATACCCGTTTTCTGGTTCGTGCTTCTACCTAAGCTTTTGTCTGTGTACTACGGCAAAGAAAATCTACTGACTGTATTCTGGTCTCAGACTCTTGATCCGAGCGTGACAGATATAATTTAAGCAAATATGAATGAAGCTGGTTAATGATTTGTATTCATTATTTTACAAATCAGTCAAAAATATCCATCAGAATTGTCTTGGAATATGGTCTATAAATAATAAGCCTACAGTTATTTGTAAGCTAACACTCAAGCAGTAAAAGTATAGATACCTTACTGTAAAATGTACTCCACTACAAGTTAAAAGTCAACAATTCCATTTATAAGTTGAGTAAAAGTCTTAGAATATCTGATTTGAACAGTACTTGAGTATTTTACTCATATGAGCATAAGTTCACAGATGCACTGGTCCTCAACACCAAGACATATGTTGAATGAAAATCCAAAAACATTTGAGTTAAAAGGTTTGTATTTCCTAAAATACAAATCAAATTAAATGAAGAAAGTATATCACATTTTCTGCTAAATAAATAAGACAAGGCAGACAGAGGTGGGAAGTAGTGAAGTAAAAATACTTTTTTCTAGTATCAGTACTTTACTTACGTTTACATTTGCGGTCTTTAGCAGACGCCCTTATCCAGAGCGATCCAGATTACGTCACTATTTATTTTTCTGACAACTTTTTACTTTCACTCATTACAATTTCTACAGAAATATCAGAGGTAGTGGGATGAGCAGTCTTATCCCAAAGACAAGGCAAGCCTAAGGGCTTATTTCTTCTGGAAGCTATCCCTTACTGAATGAAACTTAGATATACAATCACCTATAAAAATACTGGAAACAGCAAGGCCAAGTCTTTTGTTTTTGCTATAAACTGAAAACATTTGTTTTTGAGATCATAAGACAGAAATGTTTGCTCAGTTGGATTAAGGTCTGGTGATTGACTTGGCCAGTCAAAAACGATCCACCTTTTTCCTCCTGATGAAGTCCTTTGTTGAGTAGGCAGTGTGTTCTGAGTTACAGGCTTGTCGCGTGGTAAAGTTCCTTCCCCAATTAAATTCTGTCTGCATATTTTCAGACAGAATGTTTCTGTTGACTTCTGAATTCATTCTGCTGCTAACATCTTAAATTGCATCATGAATAAAAATGAGTTTGTGTTTTCCAGAAGCAGTTTATGCAATCCCAAACCATGACACTACTGTCACCATGCTTGACTGAAGAACTTGCATTCTTTGGCTCACGAGAAGATTCTTTCTTTCTCCGCCTTTCCATTTGGTTCCAGAGCATTTGTGGTTCATCTCTTTATTGCAATGTCACTGATAAATTTTTCCTTCTTTTCTTTTCTCTCATAAACAGGTCTCTTGTCCTTATTTCTGTTTAGGTTTTTAACAACAAATGCAGTCTTCGCAGGTGAAAACCAAGTCTCTAAACAGGATTCAGAGGTATTTACAGTAACTGTTTACACAGTATCAACTTTACAAAGCACACCCTGGCAACAATAAACACGTGTCAGTTACATGTTCCACTATTTCTGATTGCTTGAAAAAAATATGTAGGTTTAAACAAAATATGCTTTTGCCATGTTCAGAGTTATTTAACATATTTAGATACTGTATCAAAATAACCCAGCCATTAGAGAGACACAAGCCAGTGCACTCTTAGTGCCGGTCCCAAGCCCGGGTAAATGGGGAGGGTTGCGTTAGGAAGGGCATCCAGCGTAAAACATGTGCCAAATCAAATATGCGGATCACAAATGAGAATTTCATACCGGATCGGTCGAGGCCCGGGTTAACAACGGCCGCAACAGGTATCGTTAGCCGACAGGGTACCGGTGGAAATTGGGCTACTGTTGGCCGAAGGAGGAGAAGGAGAGGAGGAAGACGTCTACAGAGAGGGCAGGAAAAGGAGCAGTGTAGGAGAGTGGAGGTTCGGGTTGGTACTTTAAATGTTGGTACTATGACGGGTAAAGGGAGAGAGATAGCTGATATGATGGAGAGGAGAAAGGTAGATATGTTGTGTGTTCAGGAGACCAAGTGGAAAGGGAGTAAGGCCAGGAACATTGGAGGTGGGTTCAAACTGTTCTATCATGGTGTGGATGGAAAGAGAAATGGTGTAGGGGTGATTCTGAAGGAAGAGTACAGTAAGAGTGTAGTGGAGGTGAAGAGAGTTTCTGATAGGGTGATGAACGTGAAGCTGGAAGTTGAAGGGATGATGATAAATGTCATCAGTGCCTATGCTCCACAAGTTGGCTGTGAGATGGAGGAGAAGGAAAGATTCTGGAGTGAATTAGATGAAGTGGTATCTGGTGTACCTAGGAAAGAACGATTGGTGATTGGGGCAGACTTTAATGGGCATGTTGGTGAAGGGAACAGAGGTGATGAGGAGGTGATGGGTAGGTATGGCCTTAAGGAGAGGAATGTGGAAGGGCAGATGGTGGTAGATTTTGCTAAAAGGATGGAAATGGCAGTGGTGAACACTTATTTTAAGAAGAAGGAGGATCATAGGGTGACGTATAAGAGTGGAGGAAGGTGCACACAGGTGGACTATGTTCTATGCAGGAGATGCAACCTGAAGGAGATTGGAGACTGTAAGGTGTTGGCAGGGGACAGTGTAGCTAGACAGCATCGGATGGTGGTCTGTAGGATGGTTTTGGAGGCAAAGGAGAAGAGGAGGAGAGTGAGGACTGAAAGAAGAATAAGATGGTGGAAACTGAAGGAGGAAGAGTGTAGTGTGAGGTTCAGGGAAGAGGTCAGACAGGGGCTCGGTGGTGGTGAAGAGGTGTTGGGAGATTGGGAAACTACTGCAGGAGTGATGAGGGAGGCAGCTAGAAAAGTACTTCGTGTGACATCTGGAAATAGAAAGGAAGACAAGGAGATGTGGTGGTGGAATGAGGAAGTGCAGGAGAGCATAAGGAGAAAGAGGTTGGCAAAACAGAAGTGGGATAGACAGAGTGATGAGAAAAGTAGGCAGGAGTACAAGGAGATGCGGCAGCAGGTAAAGAGGGATGTGGCGAAAGCCAAGGAAAAGGCATATGAGGAGCTGTATGAGAGGTTGGACACTAAGGAAGGAGAAAAGGATTTATACTGATTGGCCAGGCAGAGGGACCGAGCTGGGAAGGATGTGCTGCAAGTTAGAGCAATAAAGGATGGAGAGGGAAATGTGTTGACTAGTGAGGAGAGTGTGTTGAGAAGGTGGAGGGAGTATTTTGAGCAGCTGATGAATGAGGAAAATCAGAGAGAGAGAAGTTTGGATGATGTGGAGTTGGTAAAGCAGGATGTAGATAGGATTAGTAAGGAGGAAGTGAGAGCAGCGATTAAGAGGATGAAGAGTGGAAAGTCGGTTGGACCAGATGACATACCTGTAGAAGCATGAAGATGTTTAGGAGAGATGGTAGTGGAGTTTTTAACCAGATTGTTTAACAAGATTCTGGAAGGTGGGAGGATGCCTGAGGAATGGAGAAGGAGTGTGCTGGTACCGATCTTTAAGCATAAGGGAGATGTGCAGACCTGCAGTAACTACAGGGGAATTAAGTTGATCAGTCACACCATGAAGTTATGGGAAAGAGTAGTGGAAGCCAGGCTGAGAGAAGAGGTGACCATCTGTGAGCAACAGTATGGTTTCATGCTGAGGAAGAGCACCGCAGATGCCTTATTTGCTTTGAGGATGTTGATGGAGAAGTATAGAGAAGGACAGAAGGAATTGCATTGTGTCTTTGTGGACTTAGAGAAAGCGTACGACAGGGTGCCGAGAGAGGAGCTGTGGTACTGTATGAGGAAGTCAGGTGTGTCAGAGAAGTATGTGAGGGTGGTGCAGGACATGTATGAGGAGAGTGTGACAGCAGTGAAGTGTGCAGTAGGAACGACAGACTGGTTCAGGATGAGGGTTGGACTACATCAAGGATCGGCCCTGAGCCCTTTCCTGTTTGCAGTGGTGATGGACAGCTTGACGGACGAGGTCAGACAGGAGTCTCCCTGGACTATGATGTTTGCGGATGATATTGTTATTTGTGGTGAGAGTAGTGAGCAGGTTGAGAAGAGCCTGTAGAGGTGGAGATATGCGCTGGAGAGAAGGGGAATGAAAGTCAGTAGGAGTAAGACAGAGTACATGTGTGTGAATGAGAGGGAAGGCAGTGGAGTGGTGCGGTTGCAGGGAGAAGAGGTGGAGAAGGTGGAGGAGTTCAGGTACCTGGGGACAACAGTGCAAAGTAATGGCGAGTGTGTTAGAGAAGTAAAGAAAAGAGTGCAGGCAGGGTGGAGTGGGTGGAGAAGAGTGACAGGAGTGATTTGTGATAGAAGGGTATCTGCAAGAATGAAAGGGAAGGTTTATAGGACTGTGGTGAGACCTGCGATGTTGTATGGATTAGAGACAGTGGCATTGAGTAGAAGACAGGAGATGGAGCTGGAGGTAGCAGAGCTGAAGATGTTAAGGTTTTCGTTGGGAGTGACGAGGATGGACAAGATTAGAAATGAGTTTATTAGAGGGACAGCACATGTAGGATGTTTTGGTGACAAGGTGAGGGAGGCGAGATTGAGATGGTTTGGACATGTGCAGAGGAGGGACATGAATTATATTGGTAGAAGAATGCTGAGGATGGAGCCACCAGGTAGGAGGAAAAGAGGAAGGCCAAGGAGGAGGTTCATGGATGTGGTGAGGGAAGACATGCAGGTAGTTGGTGTGAAAGAGGCAGATGTAGAGGACAGGGTGGTATGGAGACGGATGATCCGCTGTGGCGACCCCTAATGGGAGCAGCCGAAAGAAGAAGAAGAAGATACTGTATCAAAATAAAATGTTATATATTATTAGATTGTTTGTCCATTTTAAAACCACTTTATCTTTTTTAATATGTCTACACCTGAGAGCAGGAATACAGATTTTTCATTGTAATTTCCCATAAGTTTTGAAAGCCCATTCTACTGATGAGTTTTGTCAAGCATCCAAGAATCTATACCCTTTCCCATAGAACTGGCCTGCAACAACAATTTACTGTCAACAAGTCACTGATTTTGATACATTTTACACACATACTGCAATTATACAATATCTTGAGACAAATTTTGGTAAGCTTTATGATTGTGTAAATGATGTCTGTAATATCTTGCCCAATAATTCATGACATATTTTTACAGGCCTGGTCTTCTTTTGTTGTTTGTATGCTAGGCATCTGAGTACTTCAGAATTCAGAAGTACTTGAATACTCAACTCTATATTAAATCTTTAATTATGATAATAATATAAAATCTTTTAAACTGTTGAACTTTTGAAGCTTTCCTTTGTCCCACTCTTGCCCAGCACTCATGGTTTGACTGATAACCACAACTGACGGGATTAAATTTTCACAGTTGGGTTTCTCTTATTATTCATGAACATTATATCAGTGTTAACTGTGAGCTATTACACGAAATTGGCGTATAACATGTTTTGACAGATTTTTTTTCCTCCCAGATTCTTGGTTGCTTCGTCTTCTGTCAAGCATTAGTCATTGAAGTGCTAGCAGACACCACAAAACAATTCTACTAGTGTGACCGGCAAGTCACATTACAGCACTGTGTTTTTCTTACCACAACATGTTTGCTTCTACACTCTGGACACTGTTATTAGAGTACTTAGTTTTACAATGCCACAAAATTGTCCACTTGACTTGGCCTGCTTTTAATGGCTGTCTCTAGGGACATTGTTCAAGCCTGTTTGGGGGATTCTCTTCATTAGCAGTAGTTACTTTGAATACCGTATTATTTTATGCCTCATAGTTGGGATTTCAGAGTCTGGGTTTCTGTGCACAGGCCAACGGAAACATTGACTTGATTAGGCTTCCATGTTTTCATACCATTGTAATGCTGGTCTGAAGAGAAAATGTTGGATTTTTAGACAGACATGTAGTACAATGCTGGCACCTGATAGTATACAGTTGGCCAAGGGCTTCGTAATCTCTTGCCCTTTTCCTTTTTCGTACAGTGGACCAGACCAAAAGGGAATTAGCCACTATGACAATATACATGTACAATATGGAAAACATCGGCCACTGTGGACACATAAGTAAAAGTTCTGGGATTTTTTGCTTTTTATTTTATTTTATTTTATTTTTTGGCACTATTTTTTCAAAAACGCTTTAAGCAACCAGATGGCATCACAAAATGATCATTTAAACGATAATTAAATCATGTTAATGTAGGATTTTGCTAGGTCCCCACTCCTCACAACCAAATCTTAAAGCAGCATGACAATATCTTATTACAGTTAAGTCAGCCATACAAGCAACCTCACCCTTTCCTGTGGTAATGATAAGTAAAAATCCTGTTCCCTTCAAAATAAAGCCCCTTGTTCCCATTATCTAAAGACTGAGTGTGCATTGTGCTTCATGTTTCCTCTACAGTTCCCCTTGCTTAGTACATTATATTGCATTATGTCATCAGAAAAGCTCAAGTGAGGTTTGTACAGGATTTACATTTGGGAACAACTTGAGGCCAGAAGGTTCATGTTCTTGGTGATTGATTAGGTCTTTAATTGGTTCCTGTGACCCATTCTACCCCAATTGTTCAAGGAGGCAGCTTGTTGGCAAGTATCACCTTTGGAAAGGGACCCACCCTGAGTTGGCGTGGGTAAAGTGTGAGAATGAGCCAGCTTATCTGAAGTGAAGGAATTGATCTGTCTTTTTCTTCCCAAATGAGAGGTACCAAAACTCCACTATTCTGAATGTCACACATAAGCAGCAGACTTTGGGTAAACACACAGCATAATAACTTTTATGGTCTTTGCTTGCTATTGTGTGGTATATAAGCTGGGTCCACCTAAATTAAAAACAAGGGTTGATATTCGAATTGAAGGTTTTATTGACTTAAATAAAGGCAGCTGTGAAAAGAATGTCAATCGTGGGAGCACTGGAAAATATGAAATTCTGAGAATCAAAATGCATTCTGTAGCTCATTTTACCTAAGATTTGTACAGTATCCAACATTAAAACACAGTACAGGCAAACATATCCCTACTAATACTGTCTCATTTGGTTGAAGTCGTTAGTTTCTTATTTGTCACCACCAGGGTGAAATCGTCTGGTACACATTTTTAAAACAGCTCCATCTGAAACATGTCCTCTAATCAGTTGCAGACACACTCAGATAAGTTAAGCCTCTTTCTTCATGCAAAAAGTTACTGACTCTGAAACCAAATGCCACAAAGCAACAGCTGCCAAGAGTCTGTTCTCTCTTTTTAGCAGTCCAACATGCTTGGTATGTTTGAAGAACCCTGAGAAAAACGACAGATAAATCCAAGAGAATTCCTTCACCATTCTAGTATTATACTTTTTTATGACACTGATGTCATTTAATGTTACTTTGCCAAGCATTGTAGCTGTAAACCCACCCTTGCGTATGATGGGAGTTGAGTGAGCACTAGGATGGGGTAAGGAAGTACAAGTTAAGTGATGGAGATGGAAAAGAAAGATGGAACATTTGCCTACGAGCAATGTTCAAAGGTTTGTAGGTTTCGAGAGAATGATTATGTACTTGTTTGGAAAAGAAAGGGAGTGCCTTCTGGATGAACAGCATCCTTTGACTATTATAATCAATCTCTAAAACCGAGTGTGATTTAGATTGTGCAGGCAACTTTGATCTGTCCTCTCATTGAGCAATGGAATCGAGATCTTTGAAAATGAAAGTGTGTTGTAGATCAGGCCAACTTGGGCCAGCATGTTGCAGCTGGAATCTGTAAATGGTTAGGTTAAAATGTGGCTTGCTATATCATTAAAAATTTGGCAACTGGACTTGATTCTTGTTCTTGAGATGAATTTCCTTAACAGATTACAAGCTGGATAAATACATGTAGTATCATAAGATATGTGGAATATTAACAAGTTTCTTCACTGTAATGTAATACTACTATTTGTAATAATTAAGATGGAAACGACGTATTCTGCTTGTGGGGCTAGAGTTAGGACCTTGGAATGAAGATAAGTATAACTTAACACTGTTATGGATAAAATCAAGATGACTTGGTGAGAAAAGATTTAGAGTACAACTTTCAGGAGATATTAAAGTATTTTATAATCATTGCTACAAAAGTTTGCAGTTGAACACATTGCATTTTGGTGTATGCTAAATGTGTGTGGGTATTAGTCCTTGGTGCTTGCAATATTAAAAATATTACCTGTTGAATTACTTTAATAAATTTCAGAAATTATTATATGTGACAAAATCAAAAGTATTGTTTACCCAAGTGTCCACAAAAACTCTGGCCATAAAGTGTAGCTGTCTTGTTCCATAATGTTTACCTTCAGCCTGTAAACATTTATTTTCTAGTATGGTGGCCATGTGGCTGAAATGCAGTCAGCTATCCTGGGATTTAATATTTGTATATGAAACGCTCAGACCTTGACTTATTTTCTATACAAAACTTAGCACATTTCCATATGGATGGCGATATAAGTTTGCACTCAAAATTGTGTTACGCATATGTCACAGCCAACAGATAGGTCATTGGTCATGTTTGGTACTGTCTGCATGTCCTTAGAGCTTGGCCAGTGCATGCTGCATTCACTCTTACTCTAGAACTTAAATTGTAGCAGACGCACCACATCTGGTGGCCTGGCCTGCTGTCTCTACCGCATTTTGGAAGTTGTCCAGCACATCGGCACTGTGCTGAAGTGACAGTGGGGCCGTGTTGACATTCCAGCCCGAGGGAGCACCATCTGCACGTCTCCTGACTACAGAATCTAAGTAAGAAAACATGCTCGACAATAAGGAATGTATGAGCATATCTAGTGTGTCCAATGTCATCATACGATACGAACGCTGAGGTTTTGTATGAATCTTTAACATCTATGCTGATCCAAATGAAACCTTTTTTTTTACTAAGCCTATTTTTAGAACATTAAAAAGCCAGGTTGTGTTTATTTGTGAAAATCTGTGATGTAAATAGTTAGGAAAGAGGTCACAAGCAAGGAACTACTAGTATTTCAGCCCTTGGCTAACCTCATCCTTTCCTATTTCACCTAGCACTCATCCAGCAATCCTCCTTTCTTAGAGGGTTCCTGACCTCAACAGTCTTTTCTGGTGACTAACAGTCTAGCCGTTTGGTAGTACAATCACATACACTGCTTCTGCTTTTTTAGAATGTCTTATCAAATGCATATTCTATTTTCAGTTCCTACTGAATAGAGATTGCAGATGTTTGAGCTACAAATAGATACGAAAATCTGACCATATTAGTGCAATACTGTTACCCGGGTAGAACTTCAACATACAATAATATGTATTTGATAAGTATCAGTAGATCTTATCATTAATTCATGCCTACAATAATAATAAAATTATTAGTAACTATCTATTGAGTTGTGAGTGACTTAATATTTAAATCTATAGCATTATTCATGAAATAATATTAAACATTTAAATAAGATTCTATATTTATGTATGAAAGTATAGGATTAGCGGCCCCTTTACGTTTTGTTTTTTTTACCATGGGCAAAAATGCGAGGCAACTGGCTTATACTCAAACAAATTTGCAACATACCTGTAGTCAACTAAATTGAATACAAATCTGTTGTACATGTGCACTCAGTATAAATGAGGTAGAAAATTATATTAAACGGATTATAATTTTTTTCTTGTGATGTATGCTCTAAAATTAGTTTAACCACGCACATTTAGGCTATTTCAGGGTAACAGCGAAAAAATAATAATAGTATGGCTAAGTCCAAATTAATTACTAATTTAGGGTTCATTTCTTGTAAGAATACTGTTTCAGTTAATAGTGTTTGACAGGCACATATTTAAATTCAGGCACTTTAGCTTTAATTAGCTATAATTAACAGGAACAAGGTTGAACTCTATGTTTAAAACAACCTATTTCCTTGCAATACCACACAATAGTAAATGCATGAAATGACTAATGATATACATATTTACTACAGTATATACCTAAGATTTGAACAGATTTCTAGGGATGCCAATAGAGAACATAGACATGAAAGAATACATGGAACTGCGGAAAGGAAATGGTTGAGCAAGAATGCGTCCAATGCTGCATGCCGACTGCATGAGCATGTCTTATAAAGAATCCTTGATTAGCTGTAGAACAAGCAGCAGGTGTTATTATTCCAGCTATACTGTGAGACCTGAGCTGCAAAGGGAGCTTCTACTTACCCACATAATAATTCTTTCACCGCTGACAAATTCATAGAAAAATAAGCATTGGCTGAAGCTTAGATGCGGCTCCCTGTCGCTAGAAAAGCATGGCTGCTACTCCTATCTCAGAGGTGTCCACCTCCTCAATGAAAGCCATAGATGGCTCTGACAAAGAACTTATGCTTTGGTGATTTAATGTTTGACAGAGCGGACTGCATCTTTTTCAGGAGGCAACCATGTTGTAGTATGGAGTCTTTTCGAGGAGTGAGTTGAGGAAGTTCTGGATGAAGCCCCAACAGAATTTTGTGACGCCAAGGAACCTTTGTAGTTCTCAAATGCTCTTCAGCACTCACTACAACTTCAGCGCTTCCATGTGTGTAACCTGAGAGGATACTTAGTTTAACTTAGAAAGAAACATTAGAAACAGGCATTTCTCAGACTTGATGTAATGTCTGTGAATCTTGAGAATACAGTATGATGTGGTCAATGCAGTGGGGCCTTGACCAGGGCATGTAGCTTCACAAGATACTTGTAATTTTCCATGGCAGGCTTCAACTTGTCTTATTTCTGGATACACAAAGGGTTGCATGCACTAATCAAGTTGGATTTGACAAACACTTTGGCTTCACGCAACTTTTCCAGTTCAGCTAGGACCTAGGAGAGGGATAATGGAATTTCTTGGACACCTGGTTCCTGTGCAATCAGTGTACACTGTCAGTCCGACATCCTTTTTCCATAAGGAAGAAAACGGGAGATACTGATGGTGATGGAGGTTTAATAACGCAGGTCAGCGTGAAGGTTCAATTAAGCACCCTCTGGTGGCAGGTCAACAGCACAGTTCCAGGTTTCCTATGGAAAGAGTCTGGTGGCAACTTGCCTTCTAATAACCTGTTCCAGGTGATGTTGTTGACTGGTCAGTCTATCCATTTCTTTACCTGCCAGAATTTCTATAAAGATTGAACACAATGGACCTTTAAAAATGATCTAAGAAGTTGGACAACCATCTGATTCTTTTCTTTAACCAGCTTATACTATGTGTACCTTTCTTAACTATGGCATATGTGGAATAAAAGAATGTATGTATGTGAGTCAGCGACAAACAATAAATTAGTTTCTAGATGAGGTATTAGTATAAGTTAAGATAGAATTTTAAACAGGGCCTTTTTTTTTGAGGGGGAGAGGGTCAACCATGATATTTCAATCCTATCCGCAAATGTGCATTTGTAGCCCTGGTTAAACTATCATGGGCTACACTTAGGCTGGGTATTTGCAAAAATTTTTGGACACTTAGGCTATTTTAATCTGACTGAAGCATCAAATGTATTCATGTTGCAAAATTACCCAAACCCATCACCATGTTAAACTAGTTACCTATATCATGGGTAGAGACAATGCTTACAATTCCAGGGCAGTTAACTTACAGGTGTCAGGCACTACTCCAGTAAAGACAAAAAAGCCCTGTCTGGGTTTCTCCACTGAGAAAAATAATCTGTCCACCCCATGACATCTGTGGTTTAGGGAGGCTGACTCTGAATCTTCTTTCATTGTGAACATGGCTTCTGCACGTTTAATGCACTGTCCAGTAGTTAGAGCATCGACTGAAATCAACTATATAAATCACTAAAAAAATTAAACTATATAAATCACTAGGAACAATCAACTATATAAATCACTAGGAACAATCAACTATATAAATCACTAGTACTAGTCAAACCAAGCCAAAATATGAAAATACATTATGGAGTTTAAACTGCTGAGGATGTGGCTGCTACCAAGGCATGCTGAGATGTAACAACTGTGAAAGCAATTATGACTTCAGTTATATATATTTTTTTAAATGTCATGTCATATGATGTCAAGGTTTTTCAACGTTTTGAGAAAATGTATTCCTAATGTTAATTAAGTTTTAGTCAGAAACTTTATTATTGTACTTCCAACATGACTGGAATGCACAATAGATGAAAAAAATCATAATTTTGTTTTATGCCTTCCATCATCAATTATGAGTCATTAAAAATGGCAATTATCATGGTTTTTATTTAGCATAGTATGACTACAATGTTATCGGAATCTACGATTGTTTACGTTTAAATGACATCACATCACATTTGAAATATTTTTGTCAAATCAAATCAAATTTTAAAGGCAAAAAACAGAAATCACAAGACTTGCATCCGAAAGTTAGTATCATTGTGGTCTGGTTCTGTGTAAGTTAATGTAAATAAATGACTTGACCATATTATAAGATGAATGTGGGCAAAAGGATGCCAAGGAAAACCACTGAAAGACCAAGCAAATTATTTTTCTTTGAACTGGGAAGTAGAACAGCTGTTGTTTCTGGAGTAGCATGTTACAGAAAGCTCTGTCATTCCATGTGTCTTGTTGTTCTGGGCTCCAGCTCTCTTTAGCTTATTAGAACTCTCAGAATATCAGACATATCAACTATCTAATCTAATATGATCATGGAGTAGTCTTGATTAAAATTGTATTTAATAGCACAATGTCATCCTTTTAGATGCAATGTAAAGTCACTGCCAAAGATGTAAGTGCACATGGTTTAATTTCTAATTATGCAGCAGCATAAGGTTAACTTTAAATTATTGCAAGGATTTGAGCAATCACCAAAAGCACTGTTTGTCCATTAAAGCATAAAACATTAACCAGTCTATTTTGAGACAATTGCATAATTGCGGTCTTCTCAGTAAACGCAATTGAGTTCATAGTAGCATCACTGGAAAGCAATTATAAACGTTTTTAATATTTTCATATAGGAAAGTGAATTAAAAAAAATGTATCCACGCTTTTAGAACTGAGTGTTGAATGCTTTTACAACACAGCTATTTGACAAATGCAGGACTGCGTAATGTTCACAGACTCACTGAATACATAAACAGGCCCAGTCTCCTGGCACACAACATGATGCTGAAAGAACAAGCACCAGACATGAGCTAAAATAGAGAAACCAACAAAAAAAAGAGTGGAGCACTTTCACCTTTAAAAAAAGGCACTCAGTGTCCTAACATTGACTCATTAAGGAAAAGTTGTTAGTCTTAAACTAAACACTGGAATGATGCCATTGGATAGGATGTGGTGTAGTGACTTAAAAGAGTTCATAATGTGTTCCGTGTTGTGTTGGCTAAGAATTTATTTTAAGCAGAAATAGAACATCTCTATTCATGTCCTCTTTATTTGGTTCATTTGGTTGCTACCTTAATACCTTCCTCAGAAACGTTACTCCTTCATATACATACATACTGCATAAACATATCTTTTCACTGATGATCGCCTAATCTGTAACAATGATACATTGACCCAAGAGAGCATTAAAATCCATAAATTATAATCGATCAAATCATAATGAAAGGCACAGTCACTCATGTCTTGAAGGGCTCCTCCATCTGGTCATGATCAGATGACCAAAAACTCACAACGTCAGCGGCTCAATGAAATATGCAGAGGTAAAGGATGTTACTGTTTCGAATAAAAGTCTGTCTGGGATATCTTGCCTGTATGCATGCAACCACATATCATAGACTGAAAGAGTAATGATCTAGTTGAATCTCCAGCCATAATCTCACCTAATACACTTACATTAGGGTGACACATGCAAAGACAGAGATGACGGTGACAGGCACAGCAGCAATGAGGTGTTAAGGGAAGATATAGAGTGCAAGCAGAGAAATTATTGAACATTGTGCAGGTGTTTGGGCGATTTTATTCAATTCAGTTTTATTGTTTCCAAAGCATGATGACGGATAAATGGTGAAGATAAATGTTGGCTGGATGGTACCATAGTATAATGGCACCGTAGAACGTTTTAAATCTGCTAAGAGGTGAATCATCACACGTGGCATTTTCATGGTGACCTGCTTCCAGTTTCTAATACACAACGTGGCTTTTTTAGGGACATTGCTTCATCTGTCAACTAGACAGCCAGGGTGAGCATCCAAAAGTCATGGTCTCAAGATTAATTTGCTTGGGCTTGAACGCTAGATTTTTGGAATATGAAAACGACTATTCTTTCCTCCAACTCCCAAATCACCTGCCAATTCCCATCCAACAGTCAGCTATATCTTATCGTACAGCTACCAACTGGGTGGGGTGAAGGCTAATACATGCTTTCTTTGAAACAGAGGAAGTTAGCCAACCACAGATTTCCAACAAAACATTTGCGAATAAATTCAATTGCTGGTCAACTTGCCAAACAAAAAAGCGGCAGTGTGCTACCCAGTCTCACAATTTAGTTTCTCCATACATTGGTTAAGCTAAAAATGTAGTATGTAATACAATACAATTACATATCTTTTTAGGCTTAGGGTTAATATTAAGTTCATTAAGACTGACAAAGAAGATATGATTTTGATCTTGTTTAAGTAAGTTTCGAACGTAGCGCATGAAGTTTGAACACGTAACAAAAATATCGGCAAGTTAATTGGTAAACATTTTGGCAATGAGCTGCACTGTTCTCTGGTCTTATTTTTGCTTGATTTCATTAGGCAAAAAAATATTCTAAAAAGTTAATCTGTCATATGTGCACATAAAAAAGATCAGATTTTAATTAACCAATGTTTTTGGCAGGCGGATTATGTCTTAGCCAATGTTGGAATTTGGGCAATATAGTTACAGCATTGAGGTGTGTCACATCTTAATGAATCCCATTTTGTTTAAACATACACATAACAAATTAAGATTCTTGTTTGGTCAATATATTACATTTTTTCCCTTTTTTTAAATGTACTGCTCTGCCAAGAAACTATGACGAATAGTCTGGACACAATCATCTGCTTGTCCTGGATATCCGAGCTATTTATTTGTCCACCTCTGTTAATGTCACTTATTGGGCACAGTGATTTACTGCAAAACAGTACAGCACACAATTGCATTGGATGTCTGGTGTATGTTCTAGCATTATGATTTATTTTCATTGGATCTAATGGTTCCCGAACCTGCTCCAGCATGACAATGTGCTTTTGCACAACGCAAGAGACAAATACATTGTTTGACAAGGTTCATGTGGAAGAACTGCCTGCACAGAACCCTGACCACAATCCCAATAAAAACCTTTAGGATAAATTGCAATGATGACTGCAATCCAGGCCTTCTTGAGCTGACCTCAATAATGCTCTTGTGGCTGAATGGACAAATCTCCACCACCACAATCAATCAAATTTCGAAAAACTAAAGTTATAAGAACATCACAGGAGTGACTAAATCTAAAATAGGATGTTAAAAAAGCACATACACTATATTGCCAAAAGTTTGCAGACATCTGGCCATAATTATGTGCTTTTTAAACATTCACAATTAGTCCCAATTTGCACTTTTATTTACATCCACTCTTCTGGTAATGTTTCTAGGTTCCTGAAGGGGAACGTCTTTAGGTTATGTATGTAACCCTGGTTCCCAGAGGGAACAAGACGCTGCGTCAGCAATGCTTTGAGAACACCTCTGCCAGACCATGCTCCGAACCACGTGTGTAATCAGTCCAACAAAAAAGCGCGACCAGGAAACTATAAAAGCACATGCAGTGGAGACGGCCCTAGTTTCAAAAGTGAAGGAAGTGCTTGCAGGGATACATGGAGTTTGGCACCGAGACGCAGCATCTCGTTCCGTCAGGGAACCAGGGTTACATACGTTCCCCTTCAGTAACTCGAGCTACGTGAACAACGCTTTGGGAATGAGAGTGCAATAACACCAGACTGACCAATCCCTGCCTAGTGTGGATTGGCACAGCTAGTTCGAAGACAGAGGGGCCAGGAATGGCACTAATGTCAAGGCTATAGAACCTGACAAAGGGCAGTGGGGTAATCTCCCAGGGAGGGGGTTCGAGAAGGTTTACCAGTTCAGCAAAACATGGCTGGCCTGGCCAGCACAGGGCTACCAGAAAGAGACGGACTCCATCCCAGCAAACTCTCTCCAAAACTCCCAGGAGCAGCACAATGAAAGGAAAGGCATACAGCCATAGCCTCAGCCATGCCTGCACCATAGTGTCCAGTCCAAGAGGAGCTGGGTGAGTGAGGGAAAACCAGAGGGGACAGTGTGAGGTTTCTTGAGTTGCAAAGAGGTCCACTTGTGCTCTGTGAAACTTTCTCCATATATGTTCCACCACATACGGGTGAAACCTCCGCTCCCCGGGCCTCGGCCTTTGCCTCGAAAGCAGCTTCCCTTGGGCCCACAGGAGGATCTGTTGTGCCAGCTTGTAAAGGAGACGAGAGCGCAGATCCCCCTGTTGGTTGATGTAAGAGACCACAGATGTTTTGTCCATATGGATAAGCACATGATGGCCCCTTAGTTACGAGAGAAAATGCTTCAATGCTAGAAGCACAGCCAGCATCTCCAGGCAGTTGATGCCACAAAAGATGTGGCTCTTTCCATAGACCTTGAGCAAAGCGGCCACTCATGACTGCCTCCAACCCATGAGGACAGACTAGTCCTTGAAACTGATTTGAGACATGACTTGTTTCAGCATGAGCATCTTAAACCTGAGCCTCATTAGTGAGCGTTTCAGCTGACGAAGACCTCCTTCCTTCTTGGGAACTATGACGTACCAGCTGTAGAACCCATACTCTCTGTCAGGGGAAGGGATCACCTTGATGACCTGTTTCCTTTAGAGAGTTTCTACCTAGACCAGCTGATTGTCCTAGCGGTCTTCTTTGTGGACTGAGAGCCAGGTCTGTAGCATGATGCAACTCGAAGATTTTGCCGTTTCTCCTTTCATCTTCTTCGTCTAGCTGGTTGAGCAGGTCAGCCTAGTAGGCTTACAAAACCGCCAACAAACGGTATGCAAACAGTCGCCACCTTGACCTGCCACTGTATAAGCTTTGCCCACCAAAGCCAAAGAGGTCAGGGGCTTTGTGGGCAGTACTGGGCCTTAAGGGATGAAACAGCACTGGGAGAGAGATAGCTAGTCAGCGTCTCTTCAACCCAGGGAATCATCCCATAGCCGCACTCTTTCCGTCCCACTATGTTAGAGTAGACAGAGACATTGGGCCTGAAGAGGCAGGCCGAATAAGGGCTGCCCCAGGATCTGGACACCTCGGTGTGTGATCTGGAAAGTGCTGGATCTGGCAGGTGAGGAAGGAGGAACCAAACAAACAGAAGCTAGCACTGCATGTGCTTTTATAGCTTCCTGGTCAACTGTCACCGGCGGGGTGACGTCTGTCTTTTCCAGAGTGTGGTCATGCAGAGGCGTTCCCAAATCGTTGTTGATGCAGCTCAAATTCCTAAAGGGGAACATATTTCACTAGATTTTGGTGTGTGCTTGTGGCCATTTTTGTTCATCAGCCACAAGGGTGTTAGTAAAGTCAGGTACTGATGTAGGGTAAGGAGGCCTGGGGTGCAGTCAGTGTTCCAATTCATCCCAAAAGTGAGCTGGTGTAAGAATTACAGACTGCCTCAACCCAGATTCCACCCCACGCTATATCAAATTAAGCTCATCCGCAAAACGGCTTAAATTTCACAAAAGTATTTATGTAGTTTGACATAGAATTTCAGTTGTATCAATCCTAATCATAGTCTTAATTAAATCAGTCTGGGAGAGACAGCAAGCCATCAAGGACCATCTCTAACCAAAAGGTGTCTGAGACCATGATTATCATTTAAACAACACCCTATCCTGACCTGCTGGGGGGCCGGCACCAGCAAAGGTGTAAACTACAGTGACCTCCGTCTCGATCACCCAGCCAGTTGTTCCTTCATGCATGTCCTACATCTAATTTACATTTAAAGGATAACTCCGGTCTATACTTCAAAGGGAAGAACAATATAAAATATCTGGGCAGGGTTTGCTCTGGATTCTTTCTGACTCCGATGAACCCAAAGTGCTTCATGTATTTTGTCACTGCTATGCTGTTATAAACTTCTTCATTACGATCTTTGTTGTCCTCGTCATTTTTTTCTTACACTGGCTTTGTTCAAAGGGGCATTGCCATGTTGGAACAGGTTTGGGTTTCCAAGTTCAAGCGAACGTAAAATGTTGTTATACTGCATCCAAAGACATTCTATACAATTGTGTGCCTTCAGCTTTGTTGTAACAGTTGGGAGAAAAACACATATGGTAGGAAAGGCCCATATTTTAAGTATCCCAAAACCTTTTTTCATATAGTGTATATATATATGATTGGTTATGCGCACACATACATTTGGCTATTTGATCTTTTAAGCATGACAAATGCACTCAACTCATTATAATAGTCTTTGCTTGTGAAGAATTTGGCTATGAATGATAAATAAAGTAATAAAAAGAATATTTATATTGAACAATTATGGTAATAATTTTTTTAATGTACCCATATTACTTTTAGGCACCTTTTCCTTAATCACCTAAAAAATGTCCATGCTGGAAGATTTGTATCAAATTCATACAAGTGATAATAATAACTACTAGAAGCTTACCACAAACATTAAAATTGTGGACTTTGCTCAATGCTTATGTTTATCTCACACAGCCTGCAATTAACACATAGTTAATGGCTTGTGTGGCAGTTTCAGTTTTGGGTGTCTGGTTTGTGTGTTAATTTGCAGAAATAGAAGTAGATATCAATATAAACCAAAACTACTGCCATATTTCTGCCACTTTTTTCACCGCCACTATTTTTCCAGGGTTGTTTATTTATAAGCTTTCAGAACAACCTAGAAAACAAGGCCAGTCCTCTGCATTGGCCTGTTCCGAAACAGCGTTATACATTTTACTTATGTAAAAATCCTGCAAAACAAGAATGTGTTGAAAAATAAAAGTGTTAATGGTTTATTTTTATCAGTGAACAAAATGGAAAGCAAATGAACAGAATCAAAATTTCAAATCAAATTTTGTATATTTCTGTCCACCCATTACCTGCAAAAAAAGGATCAATTCTTCTATGTAAACTTCCACTTCAAGGTGCAGTTTTTGAAAGAACAAGCAAGTAGGTTGTTCCAAAGATATTGGAGAACTAACAGCACATCTTCTGTGGATGTGGACTGTTTCAAATCCTTTTGTCTTTTCGTGTAATTTCAGACAGACTCGATGACGTTATGATCAGGACTCTGTGAGGGCCAAAGATAGTTCTTAATAAAATTAGCATTATGTTTGGATTCATTGTGCTGCTGCAGAATAAGATTGGGCACAGTCAGATGCCTCCCTGATAGTACTGCATGATGAATAAAAATATCTGCCTGTATTTCTCAGCATTGAGGACATTGTGTCTATTGATGCTGTGCTCAGTCTTTCTATGGTGTATGACATATGACATGAAACTGTCTTCTACAACCTCACCTTAGTAAGAGTTTGGCTGTTCCTCAGCCAGTTTTAAGCCTCCTACACAGCTGTTTCTGTTGATGACTAGGTTTCAACCTACATATGAAATTAATGATCATTAGTAACTGCTTGGCATAACTGGTGATTTTTTAACTTAATTCTGTTAATTTACCTTCCAATTTGGTCAATGCTAAAAATAAAATATGAACATTTAGAAAGCATTTAAGTGCCTAAAACTTTCTGTGTGTGTGTGTGTGTGTGTGTGTGTGTGTGTGTGTGTGTGTCAGCATATATA
>JAAIIK010000425.1:2664400-2706139 GCA_014706435.1 Silurus glanis
ATATTATTATTTTAATTAAAAACCTGAAATATTATGATAAGTATTCAGTCCCTTTGCAACAACATTTAAAAATTAGCTCAGTTGCCTCCAATTACTATTGATGGTTGCTGAGATGTTTCTACATCTTAACTGGAATCTTGCTTTGGAAGCTGAACCAAACAAAGCAATTAGGGGAGAAGGGCCTTAGTAAGAAAGGTGACCAATAGATCCTGTATAGAGATGGGACAAAGTTCCAGAAGGACAACCATTACTGCAGACTTCCACAGATCTTGACTTTATGGCAGAGTGGAACATCCAGTGCAAAACCCATAGAAGCCCTATTGGAATTTGCCAACAGGTACCTGAATGACTCTCAGGCTGTGTGGAATAAGATTCTCTGGTCTGATGAAACCACGATTGAACTGTTTAACCTCAGTCTGGGCTGAAGGTTTAGCTCCCTACATGACAACAACCCTAAGCACACAGCCAAGACAAATCAGGAGTGGCTTGGGGCAAGGAGTGGCTTGAATGTCCCAGAGTGGCCCATAGCCATAGCCTTAACTTGAACTCTATTGAACATCTCTGGAGAAACCTGTCCACTGATGGTGAAGGCCGTAATTGTTGCCAAATGTGCTTCAACTAAGTACTGAGTAAAGGGACTGAATATTTATGTACTGTACATGTAATATTTTAGTTTTCGCTGTAAAAAAAAAAAAAGACTGATATTTATAGAATTCTGTTTTGACCTTGACATTATGGGGAACTGAGTGTAGATAAATGAGAATTTGAAAGTTTTTAATCAATTTAAAAGATTGTAGGATCAGGCTTTGACATAACAAAATTGTAAAAAGTGAAGGGGGTCTGAAAACCTTAAAAGGAATACTATACATTTTAGCTAAGGGTATTAAAAATATGCAGTCTCCTTAAATAGTACACCCCATTTTATTGGAGGGAGCAGTTCAGAAGTGCTCCTGGCAATGATTCTTACAGCCCTTACCAAACCGTTCTGCTCCTCCTAGCGGTGTAGAGTCTTCGTGAAAGGTGTTATTATTAGCTAATATACCAATGGCTGTATGATTGTTAGTGAGTGATCTGTTGTTCTTCCAGGCTAACACTTTTGAGCTGCAGAAAGGCATCAACTTTTGAAATGAAGGAGTGAAAATCAAAACTTAAGACCTGCCTTTCTTTGATAGATAGATCCTTGAAACAGCTTTGCAGTGGCTGTACCTGTGGTTTTCTGAAAAGCTTATTGATGTACAGAATGTTGGCAGAACGGTATGATGAAAGGTCAACGGTAGCATTTTTTTTTAGATATGTGCTTGCCGATAGTGAGGAATGAGGGATGATGTTTAAACACTCAGGTCTGACTGACACCAGGCACCATCCTCTGATGTGCTGACACGATGTTTGCTGATTTGTCTTCCTGCTCTGCTCTCTATCACGTTTGCTTTCTTGGAAAGCACTATTTTCAGTCTTTTTTTATGTGCTGGGTTTGTTATGTTATGTGTAAGTTGTTCCGTTCATTTATTACACGCTTTAGTCTGTACTAGATATAATTAAGAGAAACATTTCTTGACTGGTTTCTTTCTCTCTGGGTTGTTGTTTGGTAAAAGAAGCAGCATTGTACTGAAAAAGAAATCAATGAATATGCATATGTTAGTGTGTGGGTGTATGCAAGACCTTCATTTTTTTGCACTATAACATGGGAACAGTGTAAACTTATACAGAACACATACACATAGGATTATATAAAACTTCGCTTCTTGCCTAGAAATGATAAGCCGTTTAGAATCCATGCAAATGTCTGGCAGACCGTTGAATTCTTTTTTGGATGACAGAGTGGGAAAGAGGGATCTCTCTCTCCATCTCTGTCTTTTTCTCTCTCACCCTTCCTCCCACCCTCCCTCTTCTTCCCTTCCTCTCCATCTCTCTCTCTCCCCTTTCTCTATCTGGCAGGGCTAGACATTGTTGGCAGGAGTGACCAGAATAAAAACAGCAACACCAGACACAGGAGAGAGGGAGAAAAAAAAAGCGCAACGATCCATCGAAACGCGGGCTTTGCCCTTTCTTAATTACGTTGCATCCAGTGTTTTTGCATTCAACCCCCCTCCTCCCTTCATTTTTCCCCCCTTTTCTGAGACTTTTGTGAAGTGGTAATTAGCTCTAGGAGAATAAAACCAGCTGATTTGGATCGGGCTGGTGCATTTTGGGGCGAGATGGCTAACAGGATGGTTGCGCTGCTGCTTCTCGGCTTGCTGCTGCTCACCCTTCTGCAGCCTTCCCTACAGGGAGGTAGGTGTTCACTTCATTCACCCTGAACAAGCAGTTCTCGCTCTTATGCACCCAGGGACAGGTGCAGCTGTTCATTTTTTTTTTTCTTTTGCACTGTTTCTTTCATTTCAGCAAAGGAAGGATTTGACATGGTCATAACTGTATGCTCTTGAATTTAAGTATAGTGTCATAAACTAAACTTTATGAACTTTTCACACAGAAAACTGCAGCTTTAATATTTCCATTCCTTTCTCATAAGACGCTCATACCGCAAATATGTTTGTTTTTTTGTTTTTTTATCTATATAAATCTATCAAGCGTTTAAGACAATAGCAGTCATCTCTGTATTTTATTTTTGTGTATTAGAAATACTTTTTTTTTTTTTTTTTACAAGATTTTGTATCTTGTATGGGCTTTTGAAGTCATTGAAGTATTTTTTGTATACTTTCCATCAAAGGTTTTGTATGCAACATAAGGTTTTTATGCATGTTATGTAGTATGCATGTCATACTAATGACAGGTCCTTAATTACATAAGTACATACTTTTTACATTTTCCAACATCTTGAAACATAAATCCACTTAGAACGTATTAATTCTCCCAGTACCACCTTCATTGTTGTAACTTTTATAATAACTTGCATATACTTGCTTTGGGCTAATAGTTAACTTTTTAATATTAAAATAAGGGGTTAACTGTAGGTCCCCTTTTCTGTAACTAAAAATAAACTTCATGAAAATGCATAATTTGCATTTCCAAATAATCCAATTAATTTAGCACATTTGCTGTTTCTTAAACTTGGACTAATAGTGTCTCATATGTAATATTTCAGCTTCTATTAAGGGCTGCCGGGTTTGTTAATGTTAAGAAAAGTTTTATGTATGCAGAACTCTGAAGCTACAGCTGCACTGTCACTTATGGCAGTTACATCACATAAATTTCAGTAATCAAGCCTCCTAGTAGAGCTGAAGCATGCAAGACCTGATTTTCCGACAGGTTTATTAGGCTTTCAATGTTGTTTTGGAGTGCTCTGTGCATGCTGTTGCTGAATTAAAACGTTGTATTCAACATGGCAATGCGCAACAGAGAGCTCTCCTCAACTTCCAAAAGTTCTCCTCTTTTTCTCTGTTTTGAGTTTGAGCTTGTTTTTCGCTCTTGGAAGTGAATCATTTCGTTGTTACCCACAATTAGGGAGCATGTGAGCACAGCCAGAGTTCTTCACAAAGATTTATTTGTTTTCTCGATAGTGTTTCTTCTGCATTCATTCACAAAGGTGTAAAAAGCAGACTGTCATCTTTACTGTGGTTAACAGACTTATACCACAGAACAGAATTCCTGTTGTCTATTTTACATATAAAGCCGTCAGTTCCACATGTTTAATTTCTTTATTCTGCTACATTCATTATAATAACTAAGTTACAGGCCATGAAAAGCAAAAAAAAAAAAAAAAAACAGAGCTATTTCCCGTGATTCCTCTCTTCAAGCCAACTCTTTCTTGCTTTATATTTTTAAGTTGAGCTGAAAACGCAAGGCTGAAGGACACCTGCTAAATTTATGTGCTACTACATAAATTTGCCAGAGCTGGTTCCAAAAACACAGAAAATTTAGTTTTGTTCTTTCTTGTGTCTCCAGCATAATGCATACCATTCTTGCATAGAAAACCATTAACTCTTAGATAGTATATATTAGTATCAAGAGTCCTCCAGAACCCTGGTGCTACATAAACAACATAAAACTACATACCAGAAAAACACAGAGCTAAGGACTAGTTAGTGTCTTTGCCACATAAAGTGCATCGTGCAAAACAAGACACAAGACAGTGTAGGACCATACACAAAACAGAAAATAGTGCCGCCAGGATGCCTACTGTGTATTATACAGCGCAGTGTGCAAGACAGAACTGGATACAGGAGTGCAAGAATAAAATAAGCACAAAATGTAAATATAGGTTGTGCAAAACAGCAATAGCAGCAGTCAATGGATCCAGGAAGTAACTGCATTGTACTTAGTAACTTACAAATAATTACCGTATATGTAGTAATACTCATGTGAAGGATCCAAGATAGACATATGTTGGAATTATTGTAGGGGGGAAATAGTGCAGTATCTGACTAGGAACAATGACTTAATTTTAAAATGTTGACTTTAATTAAAAAGTTCTAAAAGTGTATTCAAATTAGTTTAGACCTTGACAGTTTGTTTGGGAAGCAAGCACAGGTGGAATGTTTTTCTTGGTGAGTTACAGTAATAGAGGGAATGTAGTCAGATTTAGAGCAAATGTAAGAAAGCCAAATTGGAGAATAAATAGAATAGTCACAAAACCATTCCATCAGTTTAGGCCCACCCTACTTGTGTCACTGGTTCCTTGCTTTTCTTTCGTGGGAGTGAGCAGTTTCTGGTCGACATCCAAAACTGCATCAATCAGACACATAGAGGATGCATTTGGAGGATGCAAATTAGATAGAAATAAATCAAATCATAGAGATAATGAGATGACAACCACAAATATGTGTTTAATATGAAAACATGTTTATGCATGAATATACATGTATATGCATGTATGCATTACGGTACATAAATGTACATGTATATATACAGTATGTATATACATGTATATACTTTTTATATATTTTATACATAAAACCACACAAATCTTAAATCAAATCCAGTGCGTCTGTTGTGTTTGTCCAAGAATTCCAAAAGAATGATTGATTAATCCAATTGAACAAACACACTCAGGCCTAAATTAGATTCAAGTAAACATATTTTTTATTCTTTTCACTGCACAGGGAAACAAACCCTAAATTCTTGCTTAAGTTCACACATGTGTTACACATGCTGTGGATTGTCAGAAAGCTCTGGAGTATTCCTGTAAGCTTATAGCAACTTTCCTTTTAGTAACTAAACCATGATGTCATCAGGAAGAGGGGAGTTACCTCACTTTGGTTAAACATACACAAACCAGAATTACCACATGAGTGGCTAAAGTGTTGAAGGATTGTCTGGACCTAAACAGTCTGACAACTTTCTGACTTGAAAGGTTTTTTCAGTGAGCGAGTCTTATTTTGTCTCACTTTTTACTGAGTACACCTTTAGTTCTTTATCACACAGAAAATTAGTCAGGAATCTATTTATAATTCATCATATAGTTTCATAAGTGCCTCTCTAGTGTTGCTCTTTAGTATTTAATGTTAATAATCTTTAAGGTCTAAAAATACCCAATAAATTAGTAGTTAAAGGTAAGATTGGGGTTTCTTTAATGGTTAGGTGAGCTCACCATTTAACTGTTTGAGCTCACTCTTCCAATCCTTCCCATGTTCATGAAGTTTTGCCCCCAGTGTGTTTTTGGCCCATAAATTGTCTAAAAAAATGACTGACAGAAGGTGCATGGAAGTGTCTCAGGAAATAATGAAGAGTCATACATAATCAATGGTGGAAATATTGTGTTCTGCTACTGTTGTAATAATACACATTTTACCTGATAGTCCTCTCTTGGATGCCCATATCTGCAATGGGTCCTTGAATGCAGGAAATTTTTGATTGCCTCTAAATTGATTATTTTCATAATTACTTTACACTTTTGCAGTGACATGTACTCAAGTACTGTAAGGAGATACTGTAACACATATAGCTTCTTTTAAAACCAATGCAAATGTATTCAAATTTTAAGTGCTTTGTGTGCTTTTATTTTTATTAAACCCTAACACTGGACATCGAAAAAATAAATAAAAATGATGAAAAAAAAGGTTTTTGGTGTAAAATGTGCAGTTTTTAATACCACTCTGAATCAAATCTATACACAACTCTTAGTTTGTCTTTAAACAAACTAATTTTATTAACCTCATTCTTACTGTGTGTTTGAATGGATTACTCCCAGGAAAGATTAACACCACACCCATTTTTGAAACATCACACTGATGATGTGAATCCTGTGGTCCTAAAGCAGCTAGTTAATGGTGTTGGCCTTGCATTTCAAATATATATGCCCTAAGGATGAGTATACATACTGACTCATAAATAATATAATATAATATAATATAATATAATATAATATAATATAATATAATATAATATAATATAATATAATGCTTATTTTTGGATCTTACAGTAAAGCGTTACTTTCTTGATGCCACATTATTAGTCTCCTTCACTTTACAGTCTCCTAACTATTGTGAATTATTATGGAGTTTTGGCTTCTGCAGATCAGGACCTTAACATAACAATACATTAATTCTCCTTTTCTTTGACATCAGGCTGGCCACACTTTAAGCAGGTAAAATTACATCCAGATCAAAAGGTATTGCCAGTTCTGCTGCCCCATCCTGTAAAAATCTTCAATCAGATTATCTACTGTGCTGGAATTGAAAATGTGTGCTGTGAGGACCTCTCAATGCATTTAATCCTTTAGGAAGTGCTGGCTTTCTAGCTCTAGAGGTTTTTGGCTGCCTGAGAGAATTAATGTGACACCTTGTGTCTCGTTGTGTGTTGGCCGAAGTCAATGCTAAAGGATTTAAGAGCTTTTGCTTTCAATGTCTTGGGTTCCAAGCAGATATTAACTGTGCTTTATGAATCTATCTTAGAGAAAGGTTATATAGAGGGGATATGGTTCATTGTGTACTGGAGTTACTCCTCATTCCTTGTGCGAGAACAAATATAAACTTAAAAGTTCCCAGTTCTGCCCTTAAAAGACTCAATCTCTATTCTCTGGAAATCAGATAGGGACCCTTAAAAACTAGGTCATGTCTGATCACATCTATTATTATGAGGACAGTGTGGATTACTCGGTGAAAAAGCTCAGAAAGGGAAAAACATTTATGTGTATTTCACACTGATCTCATAAAGAATGCATATAAAATTTTATACTTAAGAGTGATTTTGCTACTAAATCCCACTAGTGAAATCCAACTAAATCCCAATACTGCCACTAAACCCCTAAGCAATACTTCACTGGTTGGTTGTCACATGCATCAGGTATGGTTTAATCTGTCTTTTTTTTGTACCATGTGTGTTCCCTGTGTTCACCCACAGTGACCTCAACTCTCAACACTATGCTCCACTAGTTTCCAGGACTGTTGGCTGGAATACAGAAATGCTACCAGCGATAAGGGCTTTCATTTAGCCAGATTACTTTATACTGCTTTTTCACAATCAAAGGCCGTTAACAGATCTGACAGTTTATCAGACATGTCTTTGACGCTGTGGTATAATAAACGCCGCCGTCCTCATGCACACACGGCATAAGAATAGGACAGCATTGTATGGAAATCATTTAACCAAACATCACAGACTTCCATTTTAGCACGGTTGAACAATGGCATTCATTTTATCAGAGTTTTATTGAAACTGTTTTTCCACAGTTTAAAATGTTCTCACTGGCCAGGGTGACTTTAAAAGGGGGATTTTAAAGTTTCTGTGACACTGACTTTCATCTTATGTATGTAAATAAATGCTATTCAACCAGAAATTACCAAAAACCTTCATGACATATACTGTATAAAACCTACATTCAAGGCAAAAACAAAAGAGAATGTTGTGTGATAAAACATCCAGTAATTCATTCTTAGCCATTACAGTATGTTGGTAAATAGAGACACTCTAACCCAGGGGTCACCAACGTGGTGCCCGCGGGCACCAGGTAGCCCGCAAGGACCACATGAGTAGCCCGCAGGCCTTTTCTAAAAAATAGCTGTTTCCTACTTTGTTAAATTATTGTTGATAATTATTATGAAAAAACATTAACATGATCAGTGTCTTCACATAGATGAAAATCATTAATTATTAATAATAACATATAATAAAAGGTAAATTAAGCAAATTGTTTATTTCAGATCAAACTGAAAACTGTGTGTATCAAACTGGTAGCCCTTCACATTAATCGGTACCCAAGAAGTAGCTCTCAGTTTCAAAAGGGTTGGTAACCCCTGCTCCAACCTATTCAATTTACATTTACATTTATGGCATTTCATTCCTTTTTTGTAAATCATTTACCTCATTTACACAAATGAGCAGTAAGGGCCTTGCTTAAGCGCCCAGTAACTTAATGATGCTAAGTGTTGAGCTCAAAACCTCTGATAAGAAGTCCAACATCTTAATCACTGAGCTACCACTTCAGATTTGTAGTGTAAGATACTGTTACTTTATACACCTTTGTTTCAATTGCAATTTTTTTTTCAATGTAATTCTAGATTTGTCAGTTGGAGGTTTATGTTTTTTCCTACATTCTTCATAAGTGAAAAGCTCTCCGTATTGGTCATAATTGATAAATTTGTTATAAAATGTTTACAAATATGGAATGACTGTTTTTTCATATTAGATTTCACCATATTTGGGTAACGTGCAATTGAAATATATGTGTATAAATAAATATAAGTATCTTGCACTACACATTTGTACATTTGTAATTGTACATTTGTATCAAAATTCAAATTATTAAGTGTCAACTTATTTCTTCAGTCATCAGAACAATTCTGCACTGATTTTGAAAGATCCTAACCTGTCAGCTCAGTGCTTTTGCTTTTTTTTTTAACCAAATTGGAAGATAGTGATTAAAATAACTTTTAAAATATCATGTCCATAGTATCACTAAGATTTTGCTGCAAGTTTTGCCACTACTGTGGCCTAGAATATTGTTCCTAACTGAATTAACAATATGCTACAACTATTTGCACTATGACCGCAAAAATTCCAAAGTTAATGTCAGTGTGAGGATTGCTTGAAAGTTATTTCTGTCCCTGTGGAGACCATGCCAAATTCAAGACAAAGAACCACGCTTTAATAAAACTATTTGTTCCAGAACAAGTCTGGCTTAATTTCAGGTTGGCCAAGAAGTGGGGCCGGTATAATAGATATTAAAAAATCATAGTTTTTGACCGTAATATGCCTGAACTTGTGGTTTGATTCTTCCCTTGTCTCCAATGAATCAGATCGCATGTGGCAAAAGTCGGTACATTTGCTGTTATAAAGCAATACATCTGCAAGACATTCTGAATGGCTTGTCACTGTTTGCTTTATGATTGCCATAAAACAACCGGAACAACCGTGTTGTGTTTTTGCTGCATTTTATTATTCCCTGTGTTACATCAGGTCAGAGGAATATCTGCCCAAATGGCTGAATGTCTGGCCTAAATGATTTAATACAATGATAAGAATATACAATAAGAACTTGTTAATTGCTTTTAGGTCATTTATTAGTTTTCTACATTTATTAGTTTCTACTGTGATCTCTATAGAAGTGCAGAGTGCACACAAAACTGACGGCTGTCGGTATTATTTTTTTAATCCAAAAATACTTTTAAGTGAAATACTTTTTCCCAACTTTAACTATACAATATCTTTAATGATCTGTTCCTGTAGTTTTTTAAATATTCTATACTATGGCTCTTGAATAGGGTGAATTAAGGCATTGATGCTGCTTTTTTGGAAAATGTTTTAAATAAAGAAAATTTCATTCATGGCAGTTTTGTAAATCATATTTTTTATAAAAGAAAATATATGAATATTACAATGCTAGAAATACTTGAAAACATTACACACTGAAACTATTGCACATTTAATCTTTAATCCTGGAAAAGCATGACAGTGGGTGGTACAGTTATAACGTAGTGGATCAACCCAGCCCTGTGATATCTGATGCTATTCTTCTCAAGCTCTTTGTGCAGGCTGTATTTTGCAGTATGATGCTTATGAAATTTAAACCTGGCATTCTAACTGCATCAGGACTTGGCAAAAGAGACTCGGTTCTATCGAACAGATTTGAGTAGCAAATAGCCCAAAAAAGTGCCTTCCATCGAGTTTTGAAGGCCATTCTTCATCAAAAGTATAGGAAAAGCTTTGCCAAAGTGAACAGCATACACTTTGGCTTTTAAACAGTGCTGTCTGTGTACCGTGTGCTTATTTGATTTTTGCATTCTTCACAGTAATGCTCTCTCTGTACCACAGATGTGTTCAACTGAAGAGACAGAGGGAGAAGTAGAAGGGCTTCATATCAAGAAAATTTACTCTCATTCTTTCATGTTCATCTTTCAACTCTGTCCACTTTTTTTCTCTTCATGGAAAAAACTGAATGTCAGAAGAGTCAGTCTGTCTATGCCTTAAAGGCCGATTGTAATTGGCATAAATTACGAGTAAGATATTAAACCTAGCTTAGTAATCCAGCCGTAACTGGCAACGGAAGTTAATTTAGTATATGTATATTTAATGTATTTCAAAATCTGAATGTCAAGAGACATGAGGCCAGCAGAGGTTTTAAAGCTGGCCATATTGATTTAATAACAGCCACAATTAAATTGCCATGTGTGTGTGTGTGTGTGTGTGTGTGTGTGTGTGTGTGTGTGTGTGGTGTAGAGCTGAAAGAGTATTTATATATATGCATTCGTGAGACTATAATGTTATTTGGCACAATGCTAAAACACCCTTCATTAGTGTCCATGGAGAAAATCTACAAACTAAAATCCTAACCAAGTAAAAAGGTCACTGTAAAAAGACAAAAGGTTTTCATTTTCCAACAATTTTTTTTTTTTTAATCCTTGAAGACTTTCGACTAATTCAGTCATCTGTAATGAAACAAGATATTATTTTAAAAGAAAATAAATGTTCACAGAGGTGTGATTTGCATGTGATGGGTCATTAAATAGCAACACCAGTTATAAACAAGTAATAAAAACGACTTGAGATGATTCCCTGTGCGTCAATCAAATCTATGAGACCCAAAATACCTGTAACGTGATAGTTTTTTGAAACAGTCCTATGAAACGCATATTGATTTCATTTTTTTTAATATAGTGTTTTATTTAAAAAGAACCTGCTGTACATCAATATGGTGAATTTTCCTTTCATATCTGTATTTCAACTCTGACACTGTCTGTATGGCAGAGCCATGCCAGCTCATTCATACATATTCTGTTTCCATTTTTTTCGTCATAGATGAAAGATGTAAATATTCTGAAATGCAAAAAAAAAAAAGCTTATTAAACAATGCCTCTTGAAGGACAAAAATCTATTATTGAATGTGGAGAAAATTAAAATGTAAAAAAAAATAAAAAATTGAGCAGCTGAATTTATGTGCGCCTTCAGGTGTCTTATTTAGCATAACTCCAGGGTTAACTGAAAAAAAAACAGACTGTTGCTATTTTAAAAAAATGAAACACGACTGAGTCTGCAGTTATAGTAACGGGTGGTGTGGTTTTACCACTCCGAATATTATTTTCCAATAACAGCACATCAAAAAGTGCTTTATTCTCCTCAAAAATACAGGAATTTGCCAAAGCTAACAATGTTTTATTTATTAAAGAATGACAAATCATACATTTTAATCCACTCACAGGCATGTTTAATGTTGTGGAAACGTCCCTGAAACAGGTCAGTTCTACGCTTGCATTATAGTGGTTATAAACAGGAATTATTTCCAACAGCCAAATGTTGTGTTTTGTTGTTACAGCAGCTTGTCATGTTTACTGCTAAAGATTTCAGTGTTGAAAAGATGTAATCCCGGAACAAGGTGAATGTGCAGACAATGGTCAAGTGACCTACAAAAAAAACATCAAACTAGGCAAGACTGTGTCTATAACATTGGGCTGGGTAACAATTGCATCAAGGGTTAGAGCACATACTTTGTGACAAACAAAGAAACATGACAGCTTAAATATACATACTAATCAAAGTGCAAACTGAACACAGATGAGAGTAATCAGAACACACCAGTGAGTCAACCAATGACAAAACATGGACAGAGATGGAGTAGGACTCAAGACAAAACAAATGTGGCAATGCAAACAAGTACTTATCTACACTTGAGAAGGTGTAGTCAAACCGACAGGTTCTGGCTGTTGCACCCAGTACAAGAGGGAAGCACCTCACACTTTACCTTCAACTGTGACAAAGCACTGGCACTGGCACTGGCACTGGAGACTCCTTCTTAAATTGCTTAATAAACATCTCAGAGGGAATTATGTTAATAAAAAGTTTATGTGAAACCTCTACCCTATACAGTAAATTACATTTACATTTCTATAATATAATAATAAATAATAGCATATTAATATAAACTAATTTCCAGAGTGGAAATTTGTCAAATTTCCACAGACAAAAAAAACATACATAATTCAATCTTTTACTGAGTAATAAAAAGGTATTGTACAATATTAACATTTGGATTGCATATATAGTTATTACCACTGATATTTCATTATATTTCAATGATTATAATGAATAAGTGGCTATGCAGTATTCTCATTGCGATATGTTGTTCTAATGCTAATGGTATTTGTAACCTTGCTCTTCGTCCTTACACAGGAAGGAGACGGGAAATCCGACTTTTGATTCTGAAACGTGACTCTTCCTTTGTACCCACTGCACTCCAACTGTAATATATAAAACTTTCACTCAAAGGGCAGCACCCATGTTTCCAATCAGCCCAATGAACCCACCAGCTCAAAGGGGCATTGTATAAAAGGTCTATGTTATGTTAGTTTCGTTCAAGATCTGTATCAAACAGCCCTTTCTCTCATTCGTTTCATTATGGAAAAATACTTCCAAATGTCTGGCTGGTTTTAAGCTGTTTTTTCTGATTAAGATGACCCGTGGTTCTTTCAAGTGAGAGCAAACAGCAGAGAGGAAAAAAACAGATAGTTTGTTTTCGCTGGACGGAAATGGCGAGCGTTTCGGTCCCGTACAAAGCAGGCCTAAGGTATCCAAAACCATGTGATGTCCTTGGAAGTTCTAACCACAGATCTGGTGTGATGAGTCCAGACACCATGAAACTCAATCACTTCCCAGGCATCTGCTGTTTTTAAATGTTTTTTAATATCTTTTTTTTTAGAACAGCTTTTGAAGAGCATCTTCCCTCCAGCTCTATCAGTGCATGCATGAGCTCATCTGTTTTCTAAAGGGATGTCTGCCATAGACTTTCAAATAAAGGATCTTTTGCAAGACTTCCAATTACCCCAAGAGAGACAGGCTGCTTTACAAAAAAACATAAGTCATAAAGTCCTTTGAAATTTCCCATGCTGTTGTGAAGATATACAAAATCTAAATTGGCGCTGCTTTCTAGGTTGAACATTTTTTTCCCCTCCCGGATGGAAAGGCAGCCAGTCTTAGACTAAACAATATCGGCTGTTCAAGACTCAGCCAATTTGTTTGTGATTTTGCAATTTTTTGCATGATGTAGGTATCCGTCCTCACAATGCCTTTACCAAATAAATGCTAATGCAATTTCTCTTTCTATCAAGTGTCTGGTTCAGGAACCCTGTTAACAGTTCATGCTTGTTTTCCGCAAGCAATGAACATGACCTTAACCTTATTTGAAACTCTTTTTTAATTTTTTCAGCACCTCATTTTTTAGCACTGAATTTAATCATTAGTGCCAAAACCAATTGAAAATCCCCACAGCTAGCTGTAACCTGAATACCACACTTACTGATTCTTGGAATCAGAATAGTTTCTTCTGCTTTCTTTCTTTTCTCACATGGTTTTGAAAAATGAGATGGTTGAAAGATGATCTTTTAAGCTATTGTTCTTTAATGTCACCCATGGACCTTTTCACTGCACATTTATAATAATTTGCCACAAAATGTATGTGTGTCTCTGAGAAAGACATTCAGATTAGTCAAGTCAAGTCAACTCAAGAGGCTTTTGTTGTCATTTCTACTATACACAGTTGTACACGGTACACAGTAAAAACGAGACAACGTTCCTCCGGAACCCTGGTTCTACACTAAACAAGATAGAGCTACAACACAACACAATGCTACATAAAGTGCATCGAGTGCAACCTAGTGCAAACAGTGCAGACAAAAAAACAGTACAGACAGACAGTGCAGACAGACAACACAAGACAAGACAAAAAGATTAAAAACAATTATAATAAAAAATACTGTTAGCTAACATGCTGATTAGCCAAATGTCTTCAGATGATTGTTATATCTATAAATGATCACATAGTAAATGGCTAGTCAGCTGTATTACATAAAATAACGTATTAGGACAAGATTGCCGAGCGGTGTCTTAAGTCATTTTCTTGAACATTTAGAATCTTCATTGCTAATACCAGCCATCTAGCTTCCATACACAAGATACAATTTGGCTTTGTTTGAAGTAACAAAAATTACTTTTCAGAACTGGAACCATATTCAGAAACACACACACACACACACACACACACACACACACACACACACAGACATACACACCATCATTATACCCTTAACTATAATTGCAAGGAAAAAATTGTGTTTAACTTTTGTATGTGCAGTGCATTGCCACATTGCACTTCAGTATGGTGAAAATTCGTTTAATATAATTTCAATCATAAGTTTGACTTTAGCTTTCCATTTTGTTTGAAACTGATGCAAACCAGAGTTACTATACCCTCAGAACTGTGTGTAAGCTTACAGATGCTGCCAAAAAAATAGGCACTTTTCCCTTCCCTGTCTTTGTTTATGTTTTTAGTATTCCTTTGCCATATTGCATACTTAACATCCTATTAGTGCCTGCACACATTTAGCAGAACTTTGGACTGACTTTCGAGAAGAAGTTATGTAGATTGCTGACGCCCTTGTTCCCTGAATTACCCATCCATCACAGCTCACTATTTGCTTCTTAGAATTAGGTAATTTGTTGAAATTGTAATTTCAGTACGCAAGTGGAAAAGGAGTCCACCCCGCTAGACACAGAAGACTTATGCTTTGGATAGTTTTATGTAAAAAATTCAGTATATTGTTGATAATTTCTTCCTCTAAAAGGATGGTATTGTTCTTTTGTTCGTTTCTTTCAGGTGTGTATGTGCCTGCTGGTACAGGAGGCGGAATTCCGGGAGTTTTCCCAGGTTTGTCAAAATCTTTAAATGTTCTTGAAATAAACGGTGTTCTTTATAAGATATGATACATTTAGATCAATTAATTAAAGCTCACATACAGTCAGTGTGTGAAAACTGTGGGATAAAAAAATGCTTTAATGTTTAATAGTTAGGGTTTAGGTACAATTGATGTATAACTTTTTTTTATGTTGTCAATATTATTATATGTATCAGTATTTGTGGCTCTCTTAAAAATAATTCAGGACCTTCAATACATAGTGCATCACATTTTAGTCACATGATTCAGAAATTGCAACAAAAAAAAGAAAAATTTCCTTATGATCTGGCCATGAATTTTACTCTTGGGAGATAAAATACATCTTACATCTTCAGAGTAATCTTAGTTGTAGGATTCTACAAATAGATGGGTGAGAAATTAAAGCAAAAAACACAGACACAAAATTGTTTTAGTATGGTGTTGGACCACCGTTAGCCACCTATTCAACATCATAGCAGCCTTGCATTTAATTCTATATGCTTCTGAAAATGAACTAGAGAGACATTTTTAGTGCTTACATGTCACACCAAATCTCACAACGCTGTTCAATTGGGTTTAGATCTGGTAACTATGAGAGTATAGTGTGTGATTTACATTATTTTCAATTCTCATTAAACCATGACCATCTGGGTTACCCTGGAAATGACCATTCCCATTAGGATAGAAAGGTATCATCAAACAATACCTGATAAGGGATCAATAATAACAAAGCCATTAGTTTTGCCTTTGATTTGTCTTCAGTATATAAAACCTTGAAGGTTCCCCAAAAAAATCAACCATAAGGAGCTTCATTGTTTTTAGACTTATACAGGTTTACACAGGAAGTGGAGAGCATTGCTTCAAATGGTGCATCCCTTATGGCTAAACCCTACCCTTAATTTTAAGAAGCTGTAAAAACTATAAAAAAAATAAATCCTGTTGAAGCCACTGTTCATTGTGGCACAAGTGGATAATCTTATCCGTGTTTTCAGAGAAGAGCACTTGAGTAGGGAGAGCTAAAACAAACATATAAAATGTTAGCCTACATAAGACCTAACATTATTTCTTGCACTTTATATTACAGGAGGTGCTGGGGTCCCGTTCAAACCGGCCAAAACTGGAGGTAGGTTTGATTTTGTCTTTCCAAAGACTCTTAAAGGTCCAGTTAAGCCACCCCATCTATATTTCAGTCTATTATTATGAAGATATTGCTTAAAACAAATATTACATAATCCTTTCACACTCAAAGCACTGCATATGTTTAAAATGTATTCATTTATTATATCACTTTAACTTGTTCTGTACCCCAGCAACAGCATTTGGCATTTCACATTAATTATTAGATAGAGCACTGATAGTAATGACAAGGCCCAAGCAGCATATTTTTATCCTGAATGGACTGAAATTAGGAATCATAGAAGGTAAAGGAACATGGCCAAGACTTGCCCAAACTTGGACTACCGAA
The DNA here is from genome assembly GCA_014706435.1 of Silurus glanis. Taxonomy (NCBI): domain Eukaryota; kingdom Metazoa; phylum Chordata; class Actinopteri; order Siluriformes; family Siluridae; genus Silurus; species Silurus glanis. The sequence goes on from JAAIIK010000425.1 coordinate 2,680,943, forward strand.
TATATTTTGTGAACTTGTTAAAGTTGCGTAAATGGCTAACACAAGTCCTGGCAGGACAAACAGCATACCAACCAGTGGTGGACAAAGTACACAAACCATGTACTTGAGTTAAAGTAGAGATACACTTAGTAAAATATTACTCTAGTAAAAGTAAAAGTGCTCCCTTTTAACTTTTACTTGAGAAAAAGTACAAAAGTATTTGCGTTGCATAATTGTATTATGATTTATTATGGCTATAATGCTCCTATTATCATTTTTGTCACAATTTTCCTTGCTTAATCAACTCTGTTTATGTGAAAAGACTCTAACGTTTTACCACACCAATCTATTAGTAGAATGATATTAATTAGTCAAACACTGATTGATATCTATTAAAATTATCATGAGCCAAAAATCTTCTTTTTAACAATTAAAAAAAAATCACACAAATAAGGCTGCAGGTGTTGTGGCAAGTTACAGTCAGAGGTTTCCTTTATCATTTATTACTCTCAAAATGTTCTGCTTGCTGTTGAACTGACATTGAACTGTTCATGCTAATTAGATACCACCAAGCGGCAATCAAGACACGTTAAAAATAGAGCGTGTGCTCTACCCTGATTAAGGGCTTGCTGCGTGCTTGAACAATTAAGTTTTTATCCACTCATAAATAAAATGTAACGTTTCTTATTTTGGAACGTTTTATGGAGTAAAAAATTTAGTTGAGTACAAAATACTTAAGTAATGTACAGACGTGAAAAAGCTAATTAAGTACAGTAACAAATTACATTTACTTTATTACTGTCTACCACTGATAAAAAAAACCATCCTTGTTTCACATAACAAAATTTTCAAAATATAGTCTAGATAGCTAACCTTACATACACTTGGATTGTTAGGGCTGCAGAGTATTGTTTTGCCTGATTTATCCATTCAAACTTGCTCGTGTTACAGACTAAACAGCATATGAAATCAGATGATTTGGAGCTGACAAATGGGTCTAAGGTTATAGTGTCTGTGTCCAGCTGAGGTTAAGCTTGGCTACGCACCCCAATCCAAAGCTAACATTTTCATATTTATTTTTGGCTTTAGAAATGGGTAGAAAGCAACACCCGGGTATCAGGTGTCACTTCCCCAGGCGTGTCTTTTGGCCTGCTTCAAATTCAATATGTGTGCAGTGGAAAGGTTGGAATGCCTGCTAATATCCTGAAAGATTGATTGAGGCTTCAGCTAAAGAGCAGTAAACAGCCAAGAAAACAACGTGGCTTGGAAGTGGTCATGGCATGGACGTTGATGTTAGCTCATTCCTGTGAAATGCAAAGTTTACCTGGGTAGTCCTTTCAGCAAAGTTTGCAAGTTTTATTCATGTCAAAAAAAAATCTGCGGCACAGTGAATAAGTATGAACACAGTTTATTAATGCAATGTAAATAAATTAACTGACTTTGTAAATGCAGGTGGATACGGGGCTGGTGTAGGAGGACTTGGGACTGGTGGACTTGGTGCTGGTGGACTTGGTGCTGGTGGGCTTGGTGCTGGATTAGGTGCAGGAGGTCTTGGTGCAGGTAAGAGCTCAAGGCACACTTCTAAATAGGACTTGTTTTAGTAAAAGCATTTTGCAGTGATCACTTTCATAATTTTTCTTTAAAACAGGGGTTGGAGGAAAACCACCTAAAACAGGTGAGCAAACTACAAACTAAATGTTTTACCTAATGTTTATATGTTATAGGTTAACTACTGTTTATATGTTATAGGTAACATATAAACAAAATGAATGTTTCCTTATATATTTGATAAGAAATGAAAAAAAATGTTGGGTGTTTTAACAGAAACAAACTACCTGATCACATTTGGACCTCGACCACATTTACATTGACATCATCACAGTTCAAACAGTGGCTCACCCAAGCTGATTGTGTCCTTAGATTAAAACAGTACAATATGTGGAAATCTCACTTACTGTAAACAGTCCCTGCTCTGATACTCCAGTGTAAATATTTTTGCTCCCATAGTCAATTTATACCATGTCGGTGCACTAGATGTATTTGGCCATTACTAAATTTCCTAAAACACCATTGATTAAACCTATGGCCCAGAAAACTGTTTGGAGAGATAAGAAATTAGATCACTGCAACCAGTGTCGATAAAATTTGGACCAGCCTTGTTGGCTGCTTTGAGAAGTACTTTTCACTCTTTTAAAGAAGCATCAACACTTTAACACTTTCCCAGTATCGGAGTTTCACTGGAGAGGAAAAAACAAAAAAAACATTTTTCACAAAGAGTAAGAATTTTGCATCTGTTTTTTTCTATTATACTTCTACCAACTTCCAACAGTATAAAAGGTATGGATATTGAATAATAAGGCTTGATATTGGTTGTACATGGTGAGATTTGCACAGGCTTTTTAAGTGTAAACATATGTATGAAAAAAGAAACGGAATAGGGGTGCAACATCATAACTCTGGATGAAGAAAGCAATTATGGTGATATTCATGTAGACATTGGAAAGTCTCCTAAATTTCAAGGCTTTTTACTGTACAATGTTCAACCACATTGGAAAGTGATCACAGATATCAGCTTAATGTGCTTACAGACAATTTGTCTGAGGGTAACAATTTTTTATCCAAGGAAAGAATATTGACACAATAACTCCACAGTTTAGTGGCTGGTAGGTAGGAACAATCTGAATCCAAGAAAACAAACAAATTAAATTGATCTTTCACATTGCAATTTGAGGAATCACACATTTTCACTAGAGCTAATGTGCATGCAAAAGTAATCGATTCAGTGAAGTTTAAATTGTGGTTTCTTGATTCATCACTGTAACCTCTTTCTGGCACTTTCTGCTTTTTTTTAATACATAGTTTGATGTAGCACAGTCCAGAATTCTTTCCATACAGTACGCCCATGTTGCCCTCTTCAAAGTCAGGATTTATAGCGTTTAAGACTTCTTATTTCTTGTTCTCCCAAGGATATGGACTGTATTTGAATTGCCAATATAGGATTTTTTTTTACCACTGCAGCATTCCCTCCACTCACTTGGCAGCCTCCGTTTTATACATAGCAGATAAACTGAATATCAGGAATATAACTGAATTTAGAAAGAATTTGTAGCTTAATAATGAATATGCTGTCATAGTTAAGTCAAAAACTCAATATGAGAAGTCTCATAATTTGTGGTCTATAGTGGGAATCTGAGTGGAAAGTCCATGGATCCATAATATATGTGGCTTTAAGATAAGATGAGAAATGAATTTACCATGATTTATGAGGCTCTATTTCAGGTATCTTTTTATAGTCACCAAGTAGTGCATTGCATTGACATGGATGTTAAAATGTAGAAGGGGCGGTGACATTCAAAATCCATCAGTGGTTAAGATGTTGGACTTCTGATCAGAAAGGTGTGAGTTCAAATCCCTCCACCAAAAAGCTGACACTGCTGCAAGGCCGTCACCCTCATCTGCTCAGTTGTATGAATGAGATAATTGTAAATCGCTCTGGATAAGGGCATCTGCAAAATGCCGTTAATGTAAATGTAAATCAGTGCAATGTAATTCTCAGTGTGAAGGTACCACCTCTTTATATTTCCTCTTAGCATAGAAACAGCAATAAGGTTCCAATTTCAACAAAATACTAACTTAATATAACAAACGTACATTTTTTGGAATAGAAAATATGACCAACTTGGTGGTGGCTATTTTTACCAGCAATGAAACTTGCCATTAAAAACATACTTCCAGCTAAAAATCATTAAAATAAAGCCAGTGATATTATGACATTGTTTTTTCCTGGCTTTTTTAAACCTTTGTAGAGCCTGTTGAAGCTTGCTTCATTAACTGAACAGAGTTCTTTAAACCAAATAAATAATACTCTGGAGCATTTAAGTGCCAACAATATCCAACTCCATAACTGGCGAGGAATTCTTCATTCGCACTTTTGATGAACTTATCATAACCTCCAGTTAAGGTTAGTAGAGGACACAAACAGCAATTCAACTAAACACAGACTTGTGGGTAATTCATTTGTACATTTGCAAAAATAGAATTAACATGTACATTTTGAGCTTTTGTAAAGGGAAGAGATCCAATATGAATTTGCAGGATTAACTGTTCATTAACAATAACAGGACTGCAAAGGTCTCTGGAGAGATAAGACAAAAAAAAAAAGAGCAGCTGCTTTTTGTCTTTTCACACAGTCAGAAACGCTTTGAGCACTTTAATCGTTAAAATCATTGTTGTTCTTAACTGTCTATAAAAAAAAATGTAAATCAAAAAGGGTCCCAAAGGTTCCTATGTTTCTACCTGGAAAGACAGAAATAGAGCAAGCAATAGAGAGCTAAAATAAGAGAGAGAGAGAAGAAAAGGTTGAGAGAGCATGAGGGAGAAGGCCAGGCTGATGAGTCAGGAGGAACGCCAGTGTCTTGAGGAGCACATGTGCTTCTCGTTAGCTGGCTCAAACCTGTCCCCGAGTCACTCACTGCTGGCCTCTGATAGTGAATAATCACTCCTCTCGGCCCGGGTCCTCAGTGACAAGGCAAACCTCCTACTCATTCCCTGGCACAATCCACAGACATTTTTTGGGCAAACAGTGACCTTGGGAGAGTAACTTAAAACGGCAAGGAAAATTTCCCATCACCTATCAATATACTTTGAGGTGCAAGTCACTCATTTTTGTTTGTTTCGCCTCACGGTTTCTGCCCAATAAGTCATTACATTGCCAAGTGTGTAATGTTTCAGTTCTTACCAACCATGTTGGAACCGTGTCTTCTTATCCATTTTTTTCTTATTCAAGTGGAACATGTAGACTCACTAGAGAGATGTAAGCTCACTTTCATTTGGAAACCTTTCTGTCAATATATTTCAGCAGTTTCTGTTCCTTGCCATTTGCTACAATATGGTCATCATCAAAATGTGGTTTTACTTTTGGTGTATGATTCATTACAGAGGGTTTTTTTTTTGTCAAAAGCTTAGTTACTAGTGTTTTGACAGTTATGTAAAAAAATACTAATCTTGCCTTAAAATACGAGATAAGTCTCATCCTAGCTCTCAGATGTGTAGTATTTAGGTCATAAAAGACATAAGACTTTCTATGAAAATGCCGAAAGAACAAAAAACACAGCAATGGTTTAAATGTATGGCTTAATTACTTTTTCATTGTAGTGATTTTGGAATAGGGATAGGAAAGTAATGAGTAAAGATTACTTATATTCCCGATCACATTCAACAGCATCTTTCAAAATGGATGACTTTTACTCATGCCCTTAAATATCTTTGAGAAATTCTGGTAATCATCAAATCATCATTTCCTCCATTTCAAGCGAAACACATTATATTCCTGTCAATCTAGTTTAAAACAATGGGAACAATAAGTAAACATGCAGGTTGGAGAGGAGACAGAGGAACGAACTTGTGAGCTCAGTTTATTGGCCGTATCATTCCTCAAGTCTGACTTGTGAGAATCGCGTTCATGTGTGGACCATCTGGACATGTTTTACAGCTGAACATACCATCGGTGCTGGCAAGTTAATTAAAATTTTCTGATGCACGATTTGCACCATAGCCTTTCACTGTAAATCAGGTGTCTTGCATGGTGTGATTAACATCAATAAACATGTCAAAACTTGGTGCTTACAAATTGCAAGACTTTTTTTTAGCTTATTTATGCAATGGAGAAGTATGGTGAAAGTCAGAAGGAGTTGCATTGTGTGTTTGTGGATTTAGAGAAAGCGTACGACAGGGTGCCGAGAGAGGAGTTGTGGAGTCTCCATGGACTATGATGTTTGCGGATGATATTATGACTTGTGGTGAGAGTAGGGAGCAGGTTGAGAAGAGCGGGACAGCGCATGTAGGACGTTTTGGAGACAAGGTGAGGGAGGCGAGATTGAGATGGTCTGGACATGTGCAGAGGAGGGACATGGGGATATCGGTAGGAGAATGCTGAGGATGGAGCTACCAGGAAGGAGGAAAAGAGGAAGGTCAAGAAGGAGGTTTATAGATGTGGTGAAGGAAGACATGCAGGTAGTTGGTGTGACAGAGGCAGATGTAGAGGACAGGGGGGTGTGGAGACGGATGATCCGCTGTGGCGACCCCTAATGGGAAAAGCCGAAAGAAGAAGAAGAAGATTCCAAAACATGCAAGACAGTAGCAAGAAAATAAAATTGTACAGTCTTTAATGGTTGGTTACTTACCTATGGCTTTTAGTAAATGATGTATTAATAATCCTTTTAAGTTTAAACATGGGAAAGCATGTCAGAATGCATCATGCATTATAAGATGTACATGAGAACATAGAACTGCATAATTATGTTGTAACTTGTTGGGTATTTGGCACCTGGAAAAGCTTTCCCAAAGCTTTTCATCAAGAGAACGAATTGTAATTAATAATTAAATGTAATTAAAATAAAATATCCATAATTCATCCAGGGTGCAGCCTGTCAGAATATATATCTTCAGCAACAAAAGTACATTTAGCAAGTGGACTCTAGTTAGCAGTATGGTGATGGTGGAGTTTATTGAGTTTAAAATCTGGGCCTAACTCTTGAGTGGTTCCATGTTGTCACCATGTATTTATAGCATTACACTTCATCATGCTGCAGAGCAGTAGGCTATGTTTCCTATGAGCCCATTCACACAGGACTCATTGTAAAGTGCCATTTGTTTTACGCTTGTTGTACCTTTTTTATACAATGAAATAACAAAATCGTTCTTTCTGCGTTTCGCAAACTTACTTTATAAGTGCAACATACAAGCTTTCATAATAATCTAATGATAAATCAAACATATACTGTTTGTTCTCTGTCCCACTGTTTATTTTGCCACAGTTTTACATGAGCTGTATTGTAGTGCATGAAACTTTGGCTGTCTTTATCCTCCATGTGTCATTGACACAGTTGTACATTTTAACATCTGTTGAATGAAGCATGCTGTCCTGTGACAGCTAAATGTGGTAGTAGATGGGAGGGTGAAAATCTAATGTTAATTATTAGTTTTATTATGCTGTTATCTATGCATATTTTTCAATTGCATATTTTATGCATATAAGTCCGCTGATGGTGGTGTTGTGCATGGTTTTTACAAAGATTTAAAAATTTTATATAAAGTAGATCTCTGTAGTAAGTCTGAAGTAGATGCTAAAGGACAGGGTCTTAGCCTTGCTAGCCCACTGGTACCAAGCTCACCTTGTAGAACACGTGGTGTAAATTGTAGAAGAATGTATACATGCTTCTACCAACCACTGTAAAATAATACATATTACATATTACAGTACAATAATTCGTATTATTTAACTTAGAATGTTAGAAATTCTTATGAGTACATGATCGGAAAGAAGGGTTACCATTCCATATTTAGTAGACCGAGATTGTATTATATAGACGTGAGAAACAAATGAATCATCATCAGTGTCTAGTAAAGGAATGCACACTATGCAAAATGAGGCTTAACACTGTGGAAAACTGGGTGGGGGGTCATACTTGTGTTGTCAGACTTGAGGTGAAGTTACAAAGCAGTTCAACCTGGTACCTTTGTTGTAAGTAGGATAGATCTTTTACAGATGCTTGCAAATCGGAACCATTCTCGCATTAAAAAAAAAAAAAAAACTGAATTATTGCCAGACAGTGTGAACAGAATTAGTATGACAGAGAGTAGTCATAGAACCAAGCAGATTAACAGAACAAACTTTTAGCATGAAAGTTTCACTGTACCTTAAAGAAGAAACTAATCCTTCATGATGACAGTGGAAGAGCAGAAGCTAGGTGAGCCAAACAGCTGCTCCTATTTATCTCAGCTCTGATCCGAGTTTGGTCTACACTAAAGAGCCTTACAACAGATCGGCAGAAGCATCATGGGAAGCAAAGAAAAAAGAGAGAGAATTCTTATTTTTTGAGTTATAGGGAATATAGCTGAGATACAAAATGTTTTGGCTGATGTTCACCTTCAGGCCGCAAGATTTGAGACGGAAGAAACAATGACTTGTAAGGGGAAAAATGAGAAAAGCACATTGGGGCCTTGAAGGGCTGTAGAATTGTCACCATTCAGGAGTTGGGGCAGATAATTACACCAGAGTGCTGTTCTTAGATACCGTGTTTTGTAAATGTGCTATGACTGATAGAACTGACAAAGGCTTTGATTGGTTAAGATGAGACAACGTGTTGGATTACTGCAGTCAGAAAACCGATCCAAAATGTAACTGAAGTATGAAGAGAAAATCACAGTGCAAAGATATAATGGGTTTGACCCTATCGTACATCCATTCCCATTATTTCTAGAACATCATTGGTACATTGGCTTTTCCTGAAAGAGAAAGAGAGGGGGAGAGAAAGAGAGAGACACAGTGTGGTTTGTCCATGGGGTCCAATTCCATGTGTCATCAGACTATCAGATGCATTGGTTGGAAAGAAATGGCTAATCTATTCTGCTTGATAGGTTCCCTGCTATATTATTTTGTATATAGATCATTGCACAGTCAACCGACTAGTCTCAAAAGTATCCCTGAATGTAGTAGTATGCGTTACGGTGTGTTATGTAGCATTTATGATGTGTGCTCTCAAAAAAAGTCAGCAAGTGAATTGCTATAAGCTCTGGCTTTTATTCTTGTTTCATACATAAAACATATTATCAAAAGTCTGGCTAGTATCTTTATTTTCTCTTGACATGTTCAACCCTGAGGTGACTGTTACTTTTAGCAAGAATGTTATATGACAGCTTTACACTGCACTTGATTCTGCTAGGATTCAACACTGTTTCCACAAGCCTATGTGTTTCTGAAAAGATCATCTGTCCTCTATGAATGTGAATTACTCAGCATAGTAAAAACCTATTTTGTCACTCACCTTATGCGTCTAGGTGGATGTGATATTGCAAATTGTAGGATGTGGAAAAAGAGGTTTGCTTTGTATTATCAAGGTGTGTTGCGCTGCTGTGAAGTGTATTAACGATTTCACATAGCTACAGAGCTGGAATAGTTCTAAAAAGCTGTACTCCTTATGGACCTTAGAATACGCACTTTATTCTGAGGTAGCGCTGTAATGGTACACAAAATCCACGGTTTGGTACGTACGTCGGTTTTTAAATCAAGGTTCGCTTTAATTTCAGTACGGTTAGGGGGAAGAAACGCAAAAAATAAAATTGCTTGTTTTGTTTTTTATTAACATAGTTTATTACTATTAATATTTGTGATCTTCAACATGTGAACAGTTTAAATTTTTTTTTATTTTTAAGTAAAATCCCTGCTTGGTTAAATAATAATAATAATAATAATAATAATAATAATAATATTTTATAATATCATAAATTGGCACAGATTATTAAATAAAATCAAATAAATGGAAAATAATTTATTAAATAGTTTATATTTGTTAGACCCCATTTGGACCGAAAGCCCTTATGAATATGTGTACCGTAACACCCCTTTTTTGAAGTGAGTAAAAACTGCAAGCATGGTTTTTCAGTTCTGATAAAGGGCAGCAAAATAAATTGAAGTGGCCAGATTTGGTAAAGTAGCCAAAAAACTTACTGTACCCACATTTAATCAGAAGCAAAAGTATTCATGCAAATATCTACTTGACAAAGCACTAGGTTTTTGAGCATTATATGTATAAATGTAGTGAACATTTATTTAACCTTCTTTATTTAAATGTATATGATGTACATTATACACTGACCATAAAAACCATATGAGTTTTTTTATGCCACAAATTTGAAAGCACTTAAGTGTGTAGAAACTCTTAGTAAGCGCTATCATGATAGCATGACAAAGTCCCTGCGCACAATGCAAGGTCATTGGATTAGGAACTATGAACTACTTGAACTATACCTTGAGCAATGAATACCTATGAGATTACCTAAAAGGCTGTCTTCTTCGCAGGTCTCCTCATCTGATATCACTGACCAATTTTACAAATAAGCACAAATACCCACATCCACATTCCAAAATCTAGTGGAAAGCCTTCGCAGAAGAGTGAAGTTAAAATAACTGAATATGGGAATTAGATCATGTAAAAACACCAAGACAAGTGTGGTTTGTTATAAATTGTATATGGTATGATTTTCTAAATAATTGCACATGATATAAATAATAATTTTGGCTGAGATTGGTGTATACAATACATAATTAGTAAGATTGAACCCCAAAGGAGCTATTCTGGAAGTGTCAGAAATTTTGGATTAATATTGTGATTATTATTATTTGGATTGCGACTGCTGTTGTTCATCTATTAGCCAACAACAGAAGAATAACACAAAACCCATGGGACAACTACAAACAGAATAGTGTCAATGGTGAAATCCAAGCAAAACATCCTGCAGTGGATGAACATAATAATTGACATTGTTCAGCTTGAAGGCTGTTTCTGTTTAGGCATGCCTATTTTCTGGACAAGCACAGATCATGCTGACTGGCGATGACAGCAAAATGTAGTAATTTTCTTTAATTGCACAATTTATATTGTATATTTGGACATGAAGAACATACAGTGTTTCAAACTGTTTGTTGTAGAACTGACCCAAAAATTATTTTAATCTCAAAACCGTAATAGATTTCTAAAATCACACAAGGTTTATTATTTAGACAGTTTCACATTTACTAATTTACTTATATATTATATATATGTGGCGTGCAGTCAGGGCCAGCAAAGCCTTCTCTGCTGGCGTAAATACTATCAGAAGCACTGACCTACATTTACAACCTAAATTCTAATATTTGTTCCATGAAATTATATTAATTTATTCCCAACAGTTTATTCTCTTCATTTCGTAGCGATTCCCCTTGGCTGCACTGCTTCCAGTACATGTATGTGGATGTTAGATTTTTTGTCCTTTTCAGCCTCTGTGTGCTGCCATGTCAATCTAATCTGCCCAGGGCCTTCAAAGTCTGTACTGCTGGTGTTTTTACCATAGTCTCCTTAAGAATTAGCTCTGTTTCTTTAACCAATCAGATTTCATATTCGCCTCACAGCACCAGCTAGCTGGCCCAGGATAGCGTCAGAATTTTTCCGTCTTCTGATTGGTTGGTCAGAGGGAAACTGTTACAGCCAAGTTCGACTGGTAAAACGTGTCTGTAGCGTGTGGCACACATTAATACATCTGAGTTGTACTTTTTATGCCTATGGAGAAAGAGAAATTGATTTGGTATTAGACATATTTAAAAATACATTTTCAAGAAAAGCTAGACAAAAGCTTACAGCCTCTGAGGAGCGGTGCAAATTATAAGTATGCGTCTCTGCTGAGTAGGTTGTATTTTATTTACATTTTTTATGTTTTTGTCATATTATTAGACAAATATTATTTCTGAACTGCTCCAGATGATGTACATGGCACAGCTGCAGTTGTAGTGTAGACGTTTGGAGTTTTCTTAACTTACCTTAACTTTCTTAACTTAAAGTTTTTTGCTTTAGTAAAATGGTATTCACCCTCCATATGTGAAATGCCTCTCCCTCTGTAATGCCACGCGTTGTTATATTGTACAGTTTTGATGGTTTCTACAATTGCGCCATGATAGCGGTGGTATTAAGAGGTGGCGGGGTTATATATATATATATATATATATATATATATATATATATATATTTATTTATTTATTTATTTTTTTTTTTTTGTGCAAATGTCTAATTTTGAGACACTGGTAATGGAACTTATCCTGGCACTATGGCAGAGCCTTAACAGGTTGAAACAAACTTACTCACATAACTTTCTTCCATTTATGTTTCAAACCAGGCCAAATCTTCACTGAAAGCCTTTCATAAGATGGTTGCTTAATAGTGCTCCTTAAATGCCCCTAATTTGGGATAAATAAGTAAATGCGGCAACATCCTGTACTGTTTTAGCAATTGCGAAACAAACCTTAGGGGTATCTTCCTCTGCTCTCTGATCATTCGTGCCAAGTGCTGTACCACTTCTCTACAGTGGCTGTGACTGATTTTGCTGAACTGAATACTGGCTTTTTTCAAGGTTAGCCGTATGGGCTTGTAGTGGAAAAGGCCAGCTAACAGTGGTTAGCATAATTTTTGGACTATTTAGTAGCATGAATCTATGATTACTTAAAGGAAATGGGTGGGTATGTTCTTGTAGGCATTTTCTTTGTTTTTATTTGGCATTTCGGTGTTGAGTGGTAATGAAAATGATTGCGATCTGCAGGAGAGCACTGCCAGTGGACTCCAGGAGCCTGTGGAGTTTTTTTGCTGAATCTGTCATCAGTTAAATAGACCAAATCCATGGAATTCTTTGCTCACTTGAATTAAATCCTTTAACATCCGCAATTGGTAAAGGGTGAACGACAACGAGAGAGAGAGAGAGAGAGAGAGAGAGAGAGAGAGAGAGAGAGAGAGAAAACAAAGTTAAAGATAATACTACTATAGCTATTCAGCTTGGCTCCTTCTACCTGCATTGTTTAGCACTCCAGATGTCATGTCTGAGACATGGTATCTGAGGAAAAACAGGCAAAAAAAATAGTTAAATGAATGCTTTTGTATCCAATTTCCCTCAGTGTGGCGTTTGTTTGCACTGAGGATTAACTTACCCAAACTTCTCATGTCTGAGAGCTGGAAAGACACTTGGCCTGAATATTGACTTTGGCTAAGCTGAGACTCGATTGAGCTCTCCTGCTAACTTCTGGCTGCTTGTTTTGTACGCTACATAACATGTATCGACAGTTCTGCTGTACTACACCAGGATCCTCATAGTACCTTGAATATTTTATAGTCATACAGTGCCTTGCATAAATTTTCACCCCTTTTGAACTTAGCCACAGTTTGCAGAATAACAAGCTACAAAACATACAATAACAAGACTGCAAAAAACATGTCAATGATTCTACAGGTTCATCGAGTATTACAGTAAAGTTTTCACCCCCGTTGCTGTGAAACATCCTTAAATAGGTTCAGGTGCAAAATTCGCATAATTAGTTGAAATCGAACAAAGTGTCACTTAAAATAATGGTCCTAAAATAAATACCCTTGTTCTTGGAAAGTACAAAAGGAAGGAGCTGTTGAAAAATTTTGGAACGGTACAAAGCAAAGTTTGGTTATATCAATTTAGCATTTTTTTTATATTTAATAATTTAAAAAGGAAAATGGCCCAACCAGCAATTGGCCAGTTAATGTTGGCAATAGAAATCTATAAAACCCATAAAATTCCAATTAAATGTATTTCAGTTCCCACTTGTAACATGACAAAACTTTACTGATGGTTCTTTGCTGGATTAACACATCCATCCAAACAAATACCCCGACAATATGATCAGTTAACAATTATATCCACTATTCTTGCCAACCCAAATGCAGAATTGGATTTGGTATTAGTCCATATGGATTCTTGGTACAATTAATGTTTTAGTGTTCACAGAGAAAAACAAAGCTAATTTTTCCAACATTAGCCAGAATAAATATGTAAGTTTTTTGAAGTCTTCTGGGTAATCAGTGGGCTTTGGGAGTGGTACATATGAATGAAATCTTCAGCAAATAATCAGGGCTGAAAAGAATCAGTCTTTAATTTCACTTGAGCCGAGGCCTCTCTTGATAATACGCCTAATGAGCTGTGGTGTATTACATGCAAAGCCTATTAAGCCCTGTTCCTATTAAAATACCTAAAATATGCTGTCTAAAATGGAAGATTGCGAATTTTCAAGAATTCTTCCCATCCAAGTCATGCTCAAGCATAAATGCTCATATGGATGTAGACATGGATTCCTGCCTTATGCTTTCTTAACCTTTCCTTTTGATAACCCTGCTGCACCCAGAGCTTTTCAGTGAGACAATGCAAAGAGCCAGTAATACATTCCATTCACACATGGCTTGGCTTCAATTCCATCAAGGAAAGTTGGACTAATCCAACAATAAGTGAGGTGCTTGAGGGAGGCTTGCTGTCTGACACAGGGAAACCAGGGGAGTGCTTCATAGTGCATCATTAACTAATGGCAGACACCCCTGTCTCAGTGCCTGTTCCACGTATTTGAAGATTCCTTTTCGTGATGGATAACAGGAGATCAGCTAGCATGTATTAGGCTAATGATAGATTTTAAGAATGCGAGAAAGTTTAGAAATAGGCTCCCATTAGTTGACACATTTATCTCAAAAGAAGTCCTCCTTTTTCGAATCCCTAAATACTGTCCTTTGTCAGGTATAATGTCTCGATGAGTTGTGTTTCAATGCCAGAAAATTCTATGGAATAATATAACAATAACTCAGCTAAAGACTACATATTTGTAAATAGTAAAGCAGGTTAGCAGTTTAACAACTTTGAGTGTAAATTGTCAGTAGGTGCGTTTACATGGACCATTGTAAACGGTTTAAAAGTCCAATCCGAATGAAAATGCTTCATATAAACACCTCAATCGGAATAAAAATTCCCAAACCAAATTAAACTGTAATTGGTTTGAGAGGGGTGGGATAAACCTTTTTACAGACCGAACAAAATAAAAATTCTGCCTTGTAAACACTTTAAACTGATTACTTGCAGAAGTGGTACACAAACAATTTTTTGACGTTTTTTGACAGTCTTTTCTTCTGGGGCCATAAATTCCTCTACCAGTCCACACAAACGTGTGAATGACCGGCAACTCATTCGAAAGTTTAGTTTCCATTCCAGGTCCACCAGTCCTTACTATGGACCTTCATCCACACGCTTCTGCTTTTCGGAGGAGGGAGGGGTAGTATAGAGATATGGGAGATACAGTAATCACCCGCTTTACCGTGGTTCGAATCTCGCACCCCCCCGGTTTATTGCGGAATTGCATTTGCCACATAATTAATTTATTTTGCTGATTTTCCTCTCGTGGATAGCACGATAGACCAAAACACTAAATAAATGGGGGATTACTGTATTCCTGTAGGCCTGTATCCCTGTAGGCACGTCACAAATGCGATTGAAAGTGCCGGCACATGTAAACACTATATCGGATTAGATAACTTCTCATGTAAACAATCCAGCAAATCTTTTAGTCGGAATGATTTTAATCAGAATGATAAAAAAAGTGTACATGTAAACGTGGCTAGTGATAATGGTTGTGCAAAGGAGTGCAGTCCTACACTAGATCAAGCAAATCTTCTGTTAAAAATGCTCTGTAACTAATCTTTGCCTTGCAAGGTCAGAATACATCAACCTTACATTATAAAATAATCTTTTCACAACATGTTCATCATTGTACAATTCAGACTCAATCGTAAAACTCTTTGCAGGAGGACGGACATGCCTCATAATAATTAGCAGAGACCCGAGATAGTAAATATGTTTGGCCTTGTCCTTCTCAATTTGCTTTACTGTTGTTGTTGGGTTTTTTCTTACCATTAATGGTAGCTTGATTATCAGATTTATAGTGACAGAAGTACGAATGACAGACTAAGCATTCCTCTGCTCATCTTGCTCCAATCTCTCTTCCGCTCACTCTGTGTCATAAAGTAAAAATGCAGTCTGATGAATGATTCCATTTGTGTAGCACTTCCATGTGGGACGAGAACACGGTCTTGACATAAATATTCAATGAGTTCAAACTCCTTTCTCCCAAAGCCAAAAAAATTGTTCAAAGCATCCAAATGGCTTGTACCTCTCTCTCCCTCAGTCACTCTCTCACTTTTTGTTTCTCTCTCTTTCGCATTACTAAACTGACCCATCTGTTATTCATGGTCTGAAAAGAGTGCTTGTCTCGCCTGCCAAATAAAATTCTTATCGCAGGTTTGAAATGTGCTAGGTGCTAACCAAGGGAAATGAATTACTAATATACCCAGCATCCCATTCTGCCCTTAAATATTGTTTTTCTTTTTCTCTTCGAAGGTTATGGAAGCTTAGGAGCAGGTGGCCTGGGTACTGGAGGATTCAGACCTGGAGGTGTAGTATTGTTACTCTGTATTAACTCTGGGGAATAGCATTGTATGTCTGCCATATTATACTCAAAGCTCAAGAAGCTATTTGTCTTTAAAAATCCTAGCCAAGAACTTAAATTCTACCCAAATTCCCAAGTACACAAACTAATTCAAATAAAATGCAATTACTCATGTCATAAAGTTAAAGTCTACATCAAAATACATTCACAGTGACTTAAATGTCATTTATGAATTATGCAAAATGTTAATTATATTAGAAACAGCTAAGATAAAAGTAATTTTGGCTTTCAGGTAAGGTTTTCTCAGTGCTTAGTGGTCGACTAATAATAACATCTTTCTGGTTTTATAAGCATTGCGACTTAGCTCTTACATTTATCTTCAGTTCCTATGCCGTCTCATTCTCAAATTTTTTTGCATCATTTGTTTAATAATATCTAATGATAATACATTCCTTAATTACTGCAGTTTTTTAAAACACAAGACACATTCATTTGTTATGGTCCTGCTGAAAAAGTGTTCCTGTTTCCAGCTATTTCTGACTGCTCTGTAGCCATGACTACATAACAAGGCTCCTGCAGTTTAGCAAAGTGTGTTAATACAGTCTGATGTCAGATCAGGTAAAATTAAATATGACAATGTGCATGACAGGCCACCTATCATGTATTCTTGAAGTAAAACCACAAGCCAGCTGACATCTATCCATGGGCCTCAACCCATGACATAATGCATGAAAGACAAAGTACAGGAAAGATGCATTAAAAAAAAACAGACACTTAGCTTACACTAGTTTTACTTGCCTATATTAAATCTGTTATTTTTAACAATGAACCAAAGAAATAGTTCATGCTAACTAGCAACAGCTTTACTATCTAGCTATCAGCTTTACTAAGAGGTGTACTATCTATCTATCTATCTATCTATCTATCTATCTATCTATCTATCTATCTATCTATCTATCTATCTATCTTCCTAATCCCTTACATTAGCAAAGTATGACAGTAAGTATGGTGATACAGTAGCTATTAGCATTTAGCTAGATAGTATCTGTCATTATACAGCTTGTTTTAATAAACACAAAGCGATAAAAGACTGTATTAGGGTGACGGATATTCTCTCATTCTTGCTGTCACATCTGTTTGAGCTTATATTTGTTAGGAATTAATGTCTTTAAAGCTCTCTGATGCTAAATGTCACCATATGACTTATGTCAGTATATCAATACAGAGAAATGGAGTGATGTGGTGTTGAAAAATGTAACAAATAGAAAGTTTTTTAATTCTTTCGAAATGTGGTAAATATGTAAGTAAACTTATTAAGATTTTTATCCAGACTTTACATTCCACTCTGAAACTTTTAAAAACACATTTGCATTGATATTATTTTTTGGAGAATAAAGGATTTTTTTTTTATTCCTGCTGAGAGTTGTGTGCTGTGCTGACACTACAGTACAATGTACAGTAGTTGCACTCAGTTATAACAGATACTTAGGAATTTATAAGATGCCGAACAAAATGGCATTGTTGGCAGCTTTAATATGAATGTTGACGTTTTGGAAGTTAAACTGTTTGACAGACTATAATGTAGTTCTTATAGGCAGGTAATCAACAACATTGTGTATAATTTAGGAAACTTTACCAAAAAAAATTGCTAAATGCAAAAACAGATCTTTGTTTGTAAATCTGACAATATGCAGTGAATGAATAAAGATATAAATAAGATTTTTTTAGTAGTTACATTTGTAATATTTCAGTATAAAATAAATATCAGACACAACTAAAGATCACATTATAAAGATTGTTCGTTGTTTGAGGTGGATTTTTCTTTTAACTACCAGAACAAAGTAATTGCAGCAGAATCTACATTCACAGTTTGTCAGAACATTATTGTTTCACCCTGAGATTGTTTTTGTATTTATTCAATTAGGTGGTTATGGTGGATATGGTGGTGGAGTTATTCCTGGAACAGGAGTTGGAGGACTTGGAAAAGCAGGTTAATTGTGGCACTTAAGTCAATTTGTATTGAAGATTTTTATTTGTAAATCATTCAAATCTGCCAGATGTTGGTACTATCCTGTAATGTTATCAATGTTATCCTTCTTTTCATGTGTCTTAGGCCTCAAGCCTGGAAAAGGAGGTACAAACTTTTGTCTTGACATTGTTATTTGTGTAATTACATTTCTCCCTGGCACAGCAGTAAAATTAGATTATCAAAAAAACAAACTAAGAAACCTAATTGTCTCCTTTATGAAAAAATATGAGTGATTGTTATAAGTTTAAAGATATTCATCTACTGAAGTAGTGACTATTGAACACAATAAAGTTTCAGTCAGGACATGATTCCAGTCAGACTGGCAGTACCGGAGGTCTATTAAAAAAAAGAATGATGCAGTATGTCAGCAGCAGTCCTTCTATAATGGTTGCCTTTTCATGGTATTCCAGTTGGCCTGGTTTTCGATTAACAAGCATCAGATCTTAAGCCAAATCAACCAGTGTACCTTCTGTGGGGAATTTTGCTGGTGGTTTCTGCATAAACCTGGTGCTTTACTTCATATTGTAAAAGCAGCGTGACATGTCTGTTCTTCAGCGTCAGATAGGAGAAGGTTAGGCAAACACAGAAAAACTTTGAAACATCTAGTGCCAAGTCCTTAATCCAGAACTGCCAGCTCATTTCCTTATATTGGAACAGACAGGTGAAGCAAGAAACTTGATTACTTAAAATAAGAGACTATAATATTGAATTCTTTACACACATACTAATAAACATAGCTTATTGTGTGTGTGTGTGTGTGTGTGTGTGTGTGTGTGTGTGTGTGTGTGTGTGTGTGCGTGTCCGTGTGCGTGCGTGCGTGTGTGTGTGTGTGTGTGTGTGTGTGTGTGTGTGTGTGTGTGTGTGTGTGTGTGGTTTGCTTTAGGGCCAGGTACTGGAGGGACAGTACTGGGTCCTGGAACTGGGGGAACTGTACCTGGTGGTGGGCCTGCACTCCCTGGTGGAGGTAAGACAAATAACCTCACAGACAAACTAATAGGACATTACCCTGTCCTAAATTCAGTACCATTTAATCTCCTAAACATTTTTCGATTTCAATATGAATACCATAATTGTAAACAGAGATAATTCATAGTTCTTGGTGTTTATAGTTCATACTTCTTGGCCACATCAGAGAATTGCTATTTTGCCAGATGATGATTCACTACAAAAGCACATTTATTCTGTTTTTTAGACATTTTAAGTATTTTTAGGCAGACTGTCTACATTTACCACTGTGTTTCTTAAACAATTAAAATACTGTTTAAGAAATTCACCATCTTCTTCTTCTTCTTACGGCTGCTCCCATTAGGGGTCGCCACAGCGGATCATCCGTCTCCATACCACCTTGTCCTCTACATCTGCCTCTTTCACACCAACTACCTGCATGTCTTCCCTCACCACGTCCATAAACCTCCTCCTTGGTCTTCCTCTTTTCCTCCTGCCTGGTGGCTCCATCCTCAGCATTCTCCTACCATTATAACTCATGTCACTCCTCTGCACATGTCCAAACCATCTCAATCTCGCCTCCCTCACCTTGTCACCAAAACGGCCAACATGCGCTGTCCCTCTAATAAACTCATGATTTGCCTAATGTATTTAATTTAATTTTTTAATTTTTATTTATTTTTTGTATTTGCAATGTGGCTTGCCTAATATGGCCATCATCTAGTCCATAACCTCTGTTTTCCACTCCAAGCCTTTTGATATCTCGCAGATCCAACATTTGAAGATATATTTACACAAGGTCCTCAACAGATTCTGCTCTCACCAGAGCATCTTTATGTTAAAATACTGTTACCAATGTGCTTATATTTCTGTTAGCTCCAGTCATTCCACAGACTGGTCTCCCAGGAGTGGGTCCTGGTGGGAAAGCTGCAAAACCAGGGAAGGCACCAGTGCCAGGTAACTGTTTGTATGAGGCAATTGTAATATTGCAGTCTAAAAAGTGGTTGCATCTGATTTTAAATTTAATAATTTTTTTTTGCAGGAGTAGGAGTGCCTGGAGCATTTCAAGGTGGAATTCTGCCAGGTCAAGGTGCATGTCAAACATATTTTCAAAGCTATTTTTGTTACATCAGGTCAAAAATTTTCTGAAATGTGTTAAAAAAATGTTCATTAGACCTCAATGTTTTGCAGGATTTAATAGGCTAGGTGTGCTTCCAGGTGTAGCAACAGGATCTGGACTTAAACCAAAGTCAGGTAAGATCTTTAATTTTGTCAAACAGACAGCAAAGTTGGATGCAGCTACAGGTTTTCTACACGTAAAAAGCAACAAACAATCTAACAAGCAGCAAACAATGTAAAACTCCCCATGTAAAAATGGGGTAAAAAAAAATTTAAAAAAAAACAACAGCAGGCAATGACCAGGCAATCAGGACAAAGATAAAGAGCAAGATAACAACAGAATAAAGTCAAAACCAGAATATTTACACAGAATCAAAAGGTTAAATATAGTGCTAGAATAGAGACTTGGCAATGGCCAATTAAACATCTAGGCCATTTACAATATGAATGTGATTTTGAAGAGGTGTATGTAATAAGAAGCCCAGGGTACTTTGACAAGTGACTAAATCATGTATCATCGTTTTCACCTTGGAATGTGCTCTAGAGGTGAATTCTGGAAGCTGGAAGTCCTATCATGATTTAACCTTCAGCATCCCACTGGGATCTTCTTGACTGTATATGCATATTGCTTCTCTTTTCAAGGGAACTGAGGGGTTTGACTGTGTGGATTGTCTCTGCCAGGAGGCAGGAGTTCACGCTTAAATCTGAAGACAAGGAATGAGAGTGTAAAGCAGCTGTGATGTGATAATTCAAGTTTATTTGTGATAGGGTTGATGCATGCCGATTAGTTTAGTGAACCAAAATGAAATCTCTCATGGAACTCCATACCTTAGCTTCTGGTACATACCTGGGTTTTACTGTCTGGAGACAATCTGCAAAGTCATTGTTTTCTTGTGGATATTGTACAAGTTTTTGGAAGTTTACTACAGGTGAATCAGTGGAGTTTACATTCCACTGGAACAAGGGGAATCTGATATCCTCATAATCCTGAAATGCTGTAGGTTGAGGGGTTGTGAAATATTGTCAAATAAAATATAGTGAAGTAAAAAGTACATATATTGAATCATAAATGTAGTTGAGTAAAGAGTAAAAGTTGTTAAAATCTTTGATACTCAGTAAAAACAAAAAAGTAGCCAAAAATCTATTTACGTGCAGTAACAAAGTACATTTACTCAAATACTCTACACAACTGCCAAAAATTGATGATGGGGGTTTAAGCCCCAGTATTGCAAACCTGCCACTTCTTGGCCCTTGAACAAGGCCCTTAACCCTCTTTGCTCCAGGGGCACTGTATAATGTCTGACCCCAGCTTCCTAACAAGCTGATATACAGTATGTGAACATTCACTGTGCTATAATGTATACAGTATGTAACAAGTAAAAACCTATTGCTTTTCTATGCGAGCTTTAACACGCAATTCTTGAGTAGTGAAGTGAAGAGACCAGCTAAGGGGTTCCAAAGGAACCTTTTATGGATGTTTGCAAATCCACAATGACCTTGGTTTCATCCATTATTACTCTCTACTTGCTATTTAACTTAATAGTCCAGACGTTTTCTCCAGCATCTTCTTGACATGGTTCATGTGGCTTTCCATGTGAGAGTAAATGAAAAGTATTTTCCCTGTATGTAGTACTTATTACTTAATTCCTGAAAGTAATTGCAACCAGGTGGGGCTAAACATTTACACCTTTAACATCAGTTGTTTGAGAGTTTCTGAGAGATGCACAGTATAATAATATTTTACTGTTTAATACAAATGCAGATAGATGATAAATGTGTTGGATATTTGAGTGGAGCCAAAAAAGAAAGTTGAATATATGGTTCATGAGGGACTAAAACACTGGTCTTGGCTTTGCTGAACACTCACACTAATCAAATCTCCACTTTAAAATCCGGATCTTGGTTTACCATGTTTGCGCTACCACGGTGACAATGGGCTGTTGGAGACATAATTCATGACAGAAGGGCAAACACTGTCCATGATATATAAGGGTTGTGAAACTGTTAGTTGTGGCCTAAGACGTTGAAAAGGCTTGCTGAGAACATGACCAGGAAATTTAGGTCTCTGAGGTGTGATGTGTTATGGTACCTCCTCAAAATGTTCAAAATGATTCTGCATGAGGTTGCTTTACAAAAAGGTTGTAGTTAGATTAAGCTGCCACAATAGGAGTGCTTTCCACATTTCCACATGATGAGTAAATTTTGGCCAATTTACATAGGTTCTTAATCACTGGTATTCTCGGGATCTGGAACAGATTTTCAGGCTAGGCTAATAGAGAAGTCAATGAGGCAGTCTGAGAATGTCTATTCATCCCAGCATGTTACTTTAGTGATCACATCCTGTCTTAACCCTTAAAGAAATGCAACCTTAAGTGCAGGTTTGTAACATACATTGTCAGTATGTAGTATTCTGAACTCGAGCATATTCAGCTTCACCTTCCTTGTGAGACAGTAAGATGGTCTTGTTGTTTTCTGACCAAACAGCCTTACGCTGCTAATGCCTGCTTCTGCTTAGGCAGACCTGCTGCATCACTGATCAGCAGTGTCTTCTGCCAGACAGATGGCAGATTGGATGCAAGTGCAAGTAAATGATTTCTTTATTAAAGAACCAGGGAAGCAGCCCAAAACACAAATCCAGAAACAAGGTTTATCAATAACCAGGCTTAATGAGGGTAAATTCAAAGAGCACAACTGAGTCAAAACCAAAATCACAACATATCTTGGAATGTTATTAGTTAAATGCTAAATTACTTATGAACAGGGACTATGTTTCCTAGGTAAGAAGAGGTGTGTAAAATCTGAAGTTTAGGGAACCTGGTTTGGAGTCTGTGATGCAAGTTCCTTAGCTGTATCATGACAGTTATTGATGACTACAGTCATACATAACAAAGCATTTACCCTATTTTATTTAGCCAATATAATTTATTTGTACTTGATTTGTATGAGAACACAAACCAAAAGTACAATATTGTTGTGCTTCTGACAATGTCTGTTCTGCTTAACAGGTACTGGTATTGTGCCAGGCCAGATGCAACCAGGGGTCTTTCATGGATACCCTCTCAAATCTCCAAAATACCCAGGTATAATGTTTACTTTAACTTCATTGTCATCACTATATACTGTTAAAGCTTATAGTAATCTAATTAAGGAACAAGAAACGGGATGCATGGCAATACACTTAGCAGTCAGTGGTTAGCTAGGAGTATATTAATATATTATTTATTATAATTGTGTTAAGTATAAATTTGGTCACACATCAGGGTGTTCCCTTTTTATTGTAGTACAGTTTTAATTATTGTCAAAACTACTTATGTTTCAGTGAGTATTATCCATAGTGTACTGATCTGGAACACCTAACTTCTCTTTATGGACCCAGCATTATGTTTAGAGAGGAAAAAAACAAATGACTATATTTTTTGTAATTAACGTACTGTATGTATTTGGACTGTCCATGATTCAGACCTCAAAATCAAACATAATCTTCTAATCGGCAAAAAAATGTAACTAATTCCAGCATTTCCATCATTCTTTTTTGGATATTTCTAAAATGTATATACCGAGACCACTGGAAGTTAAATCATCAGTATTATTAGGTGTGTTGATTATCCAGATAAGAGAAATTGTCTCTTTATCCCAAACCACTTTTTTTTTGGGAAGATCAAAAAAGAATATAATGTAAAGTGAAAATATAATGTTTGGAGATGGAAATGTCCAATTTTTTAGAGTAACACCAGCTTGAATTATTTAATGTTTTCCAGGTTTTGGGAAGATTAGATCATGCTTTAATGGGATTCAGCTGCACATGCTGTATTCATCACTCATTTTTTACACTTCTAGGGTTTCCTTGGAGATTTTAGAGCTAAAGTACTGTATCATCTTAATCCAAAGCTGTAGTAGCTCTAGAAAATGGAGAAAATACCAAATTAGTACCAACCTCATCCTAATAAATGTTTATTAATCTATAGTTCATATTGCAACATTGTATGCTTCCCATTTTCTACTATTATATGCCATGTGAATAGTTGGCCACCACTATTCTTTGGGGAAGGTATAAGTTCTCTTACATTATCTGTTGTCCCAATAGGCGGATCCCCTTATACTGGAGGCAAACCTCCATATGGTATTGTACTATTCCTTTAAGTAAATGCATGCATAAGCTCTTTTGTAATTTGCTCATTTATTTATTGTGTTGGCATGTTGCCTAACTCTCACGTGCTATGCTTCAGGTTTTGGTGGCTTTGGTACTGGTGCAGGATTACCTGGTGGCAAAGGCGCTAATCCAGGCTTTCCCACAGGCACTGGTGTGTAATAAGCATAAAGGACGCATGGTTATGCAGTGGCCACGATTAGAACACTGCTGCAAATAGCACTGGCTGCAGATTCATTTTCAACACACATTCAAGCTATACCTGAAGCTAAGAATGCATGGTTATTGGCTGATTTGCCCTCTTTGTGTATAGGTATGGGGAGCTTAGGTATCTCAGCTGCACAGGCCAAAGCTGCTAAATACGGTAATGTCTCACTTTCATGCCAAAGGTTGACAGATTTGCGTTGTCACATTTACACTTTATAGAAAGCAAATCAGATGGTGAAAGCAAACCACTAAAGCAAATTGAAAGCTTGAGCTGTTCATACTTGATAGTAATGCTTTCTTGGTCTGTGTGGTGTCACTGTAATGTGGTCTCGTCTTTAATTTACTGGTTATATTATAGTATGTTAAGGGTGAGTATCACACTTTCTTCTAGGCCCTGGAGTTGGCGTGAGTGGGGCTGGAGGTGTACCCGGAGCTGGTTTGGGTGGGATTGGAGGTGTTCCTGGAGCCGGCTTAGGTGGAGTTGGAGGTGTACCAGGAGCTGGATTTTATCCAGGTGTTGGAGGTGAAAAAATGAGCACATAGCTATATTAATTCTTTCAAAATTTGGAAAACTTTATATTGCATGATTCTGAAATAGTTGCACTAGGGGGCAGTGTTCAGTTGCTTTGGGTTGCTGATCAGAAGCTTGGGGGTTCAAGCCCTTAAGCAAAGCCATTCACCTTATCTGCTCTGTACCTTGGCTAATCCTGCATTCTGACTATAACTTACTAAAAACCTGGATTAAGCAATGGAAATAATTTCACTCTGCTGTAATGTATACAGTATTTCACAAAACTCAGTACACCCCTCACATTTCAGCAATAATTTTATTAAATGTTTTTAATTGAGAATACTATAGAAATGAAAACTGGATATATTTTAAAATAGACAATGTGTAGCTTGTATATCAGTACAGTCCTCTAAAAAAAATCAACATGCGGAAATTATTGTCTGAAGAACTGGCAA
>JAAIIK010000425.1:2706149-2720617 GCA_014706435.1 Silurus glanis
TTTCACCAGCTCAAGCCAAGGCTGCTAAATATGGTAAGTTGTACGTAAAATGCATAATGTTAATGTATGGCACACAATAAAGGAGTTACTGATGTTCATTTTATGTGTTTATCAGGTGCTAGTGCAGGATTGGGTGGAGCTGGAACTGGTGCTGGTT
The DNA here is from genome assembly GCA_014706435.1 of Silurus glanis. NCBI lineage: Eukaryota > Metazoa > Chordata > Actinopteri > Siluriformes > Siluridae > Silurus > Silurus glanis. The sequence goes on from JAAIIK010000425.1 coordinate 2,706,307, forward strand.
TAGGTGGAGCCGGACCTGGTGTTGGTTTAGGTGGTCTTGGTGGTGTAGGACCTGGAGGAGTTTACCCTGGAACTGGAGGTGAGTAAAGTGAAACCACTATCTTTACCATTTTCGTTTACTTCTTTTCAAACCCTTACACACTCACTCAATCTTCAGGTCATGAAGTTGATACAATGTGCAATACTCCATGACCATGATAGCTTTGTCATGTCATATGATCATATTATACAAATATAGTTAAGTCTAACCAGTTGCTTTTTCTGTGTTTGATGTATCATTCAGTAGGTGCAAGAGTACTCACCCCTGCTCAAGCTAAAGCTGCTAAATATGGTAATCATCCCTTGTGCTTCCATGCTACATTTTTTAAAACTTCCTTCTCCAATGAAGAAAAAAGCTAATCAAAGCTACTAATGGAAGAACATTTTGTTACATGCGTTGTGCTGCTGGATGGATAGAACTTGTGTAAGAATAGAATTTAAGGCTGCTTCTTCTTAACAGTATGCCTAAATAGTGATGCCACCAACTGTGAAATGACTATTTCTATTACTATTTTATTAACCAGATAACCTAAAGAAATGACATTGGAATTAGCCCGGAACTGGAATGAACTAGCTACAGTACTTAACTTAGCTAGCTAGCTAAACTTAGTTAAAAGGAAATGGGCTGCTCTGCTGTAGGAGCTTTCCCTGGCATTCTTTATCGCTAATGGATACATCTAGCCCAATAACTATGTAGAGAATCTATAGAACTATAATACCTGCTCTTAGCAATGTTATGTTAGCCAGTGTGCTTCTCCATGTACTTTGTTCGGTCCAAAATGTTTGGCATACAATGGAAAGTTTTAGCATGCAAAACAATGGCTACATCAGCACTTAAAATAACACATTTCAGGCAAGCAGAGGTTTTGAATAAACTTTTGCGTGACTGTCATTCGTGAGCTACAGCAGTTCAAGAACCTCTTATTACAATGTATTTTTGTCCAGTTTGTCCACTTCTTCCCTTTAACAAATATCCTAAAGACTTCAGCAAAAGGTCCTACATACTTTATCTTTAAAGATAAGAAACAAATGATAAAATTACCAATGAATCACACCTCTTACTGCTGCAAGCTGTTACAAAGGCCTGTCTTAACCCTGTTACACTTTTCACTAGGTGCTGGAGCTGGTTTATTTTTGGGAGGTGCAGGTGGAGTCCCAGGAGCTGGAGTTTACCCTGGTGTAGCAGGTACATCGTCCCCTAATATTGTCCAAGTGTGTGTGTGTGTGTGTGTATATATATATATATATATATATATATATATATTAATTTATATATATATATTTATAATTAATAATTAGATTTGTATTAATAAATTACTTAATTTCAACATAAAACTCTCATTAAAACCACGGACAGGTGATCTTTTTACAATGACACCTCTCAAGAGGTGTATTTTAGGCAGCAAGTAAACAGTCAGTTCTCAAAAGTTGGTGTTTTAGAAGCTGGTAAATGAGCGAGGGTAAGGATGTAAGTGACTTTGACAAGTTTTGATGGCTAGACTTCTGGGTAGAAGCTTCAGAACAGTATGCTTTCTGTGGTGTTCTCATTATGTGTTGGCTAGTAGACCAAAACTGTTATAAGGAAGCACAACCAGTAAAACCAATGACAGGTTGAACCCAAACTAGCTTGTCTGGTCTGATCATACAGATTACTTTAGCATGAATTGGTGAAAACGATAATGCTGGTGTCAAAACACACCAAGCATCACAGCTTGTTGCATATCACAGGCTGGTCAGAGTGCCCATGCTGACCTCTGTCCATTACATTTATTTTTATGGAATTTGGCAGATGCCTTTATCCAAAGTGAATTGCAACTGGGCAGTGGAGGGTAAAGGGCCTTGCTCAAGGTCAGTGCCAGCGTGGTGGTACTGGGATTTGTACTTGTGACCTTCTGACCCAGAGTTCAGTGCTTCAACTACTGAGCTACCACCTCCCTGTCATGAATGCACCTACAATGGGCATGTGAGCATCAGAACTAGACCAAGGAGCAATGGAAGAAAATTGCCTGCTCTGATAAATAACTTATTTTTATGAATTGTTTACATGGGAAAGCGATAATGCCAAGAGGGTGATAGAAAGAAGGCAAGCATGTAGAGACTGTGGATGTCAGTTTGACACGTATCACTCACTGAAACATTGTAACAGACAAAGTACACGCCATCCAGTGGCTTCTTTCAGCAAGATAGCCCTGCTTCAACTGCAAAAACTGATGAATGACCCAAAACACAGGATGAATTTGACAAACTGGAGAGGATAGCATTAAATAAAAAATATAAATGTACTATTATAAACATAAATTAACTGTTTATTAAAATAATTGAAAATATATGTAATCTCATTGCACCATTATATTTATGTGTATAAACTAGAAATAACTGCAAATCGAATGACTATAAAATAACTAATGCAAATTAACAGTTATTTTTATGAAGCAAACCATTAATAATTATTTATTTTTTATTCCCCATATGCAGGTACAGGAGGAGGCTTTGTACCAGGAACTGGAGGAGTTTATCCTGGAACAGGTGAGAGAGAGAGAGAGAGAGAGAGAGAGAGAGAGAGAGGGTAGAGATGGTTTTAGAACATGTTATGAGTTCTTGGTACAGGTGGCTCTGCACTGCTGATGTAAGGCTGGTAAGGAGAGTTTCATGTAGTGTACTTTGCCTGCCCTCTAGTGGCCACACAAGGAAATGACAAAACAACTGTTGTAAAAATCCTGGTATACGACTGTTGATCTGATGTAGCCAAGGCCAGGTGTGACACTGCACATTTGCTAAGGGGTATACAAGATCATGATTGGCACCCCTTGAAAAAAAAGAGAGGAAAATATACAAATACAAGAGAATAAAAAATACACTACATGCAACAGCACCCATTCATTGCAGCACCCCTATGCTCTGCATATACTGCATACACCATTTTTTGGACCTTTGGCCAAGACTCACTAGTGTCTTAGTCACAACTGAAGCAAATATATCACAGTGTATTAATTCTCTATTTTTTCACTTGCAGCAGGTCTCACACCTGCCCAGGCCAAAGCAGCTAAATATGGTAATTCATTTTTTTTTTTTACAAACAATAAACAAATACAACCAATTCCAAAAACAGTTGGCAAGCTGTGTATAAGAATTAAATTTTTATTTGCAAATCTCATAAACAAATTCATTTGATTAACAAAAAAAAAAAAAATAGAAAATATATCAAACATTTAAACAGAGGAAAAATATTTTAAGGAAAGAAGATAAGGAAATTTTGAATTTGATGTCCAAAACACAGCTTAGTAAAATTGGGACAGGGCAGTTTATTAATGCAGCTAATTAGTTTAATTGGAATAGTAATAAAGATTTAAGTTTAAGTTTACTAAATGTGAAACAACTTCAGAAAAATTTTCCATAATATAAAATTACAAATTTTAATATCTTATTATCTACAGTATACACCGACCAGGCATAACATTATGACATTATAACATTATGACCGGTGAGTAAAAAATGCAGATTATCTCTTCATCATTACACCCGTTAGTGTGTGGGATATATTAGGCAGCAAGTGAACACTTTATTCTTAAAGGAACAATGGACAAGCTTAAGGGTTTGAGTTTGATAAGGGCCGAATTGTGATGGCTACATGACTTGGCCAGAGCATCTCCAAAAGTGCAGCTCTTGTGGGGTGTTCCAGTGCTCAGTATCTATCAAAAGTGGTCCAAGGAAGGAACAGTGGTGAACCGGTGACAGGCTCATTGATGCACGTGGGGAGCGAAGGCTGGTCCGTGTCGTCCGTTCTAACAGACGAGCTCCTGTAGCTCAAATTGCTGAAAATGTTAATGCTGGGTCAGGACTGTTTTGCCAGCAAAAGGGGAACCAACACAATATTAGGCAGGTGGTCATAATGTTATGCCTGATTGGTGGCCATAAAGCTATGCCTGGTCAGTGTATAAATCAGCATAGCATAGCATGAGAGACCATAGCAAACAGCATAGTTGTTGTTTATAGTATTTTGGGAAAAGATCAGTATTCCACATGTACAGTACTAATAAACTTCCAAATGGCATAGAATAACTATTGAGTACAGTATTGGAATATTATTTAATAGATTAGAATATGAAACCTTACGATGAATTATCTTAAATTAAATTTTTCTGTTATAGGTGGAGCTGGAACTGGTTTGGGTGGGGGTGGTGTACCAGGCGTTGGTTTGGGTGGCAGTGGTGTACCAGGCGCTGGAGTTTACCCTGGATCAGGTGAGCAAGCGAAACAGTGTAGTTGTAGAGATTTGCTAACATTAAAAAAAAAAAAAAAAAAAATTAATACCCAAAATTAAAAATCAATAAAAAAGTTGTAGGCTGATTTATCTTTTTACAGCCTTTTTTATTTAACTTAAGTTTGTAATCTAGCATACCAGTGTAGATTTATTCATTGCTAGACACTCAAAGCACTTTTGCCCGTCGATCTGGACAAGGGCGCAAAATGCCCCAAATTTAAATGTAAACACAAGTTTTCATAGTTCAGAACAAGTACTTGAAGTCAAAGCATATTACAAACCGCAATATCAGGGCGTGATCATCACTTTCTCTAGTGCAAGTGACAGAAAGATTGACAGAAGAAAAGAAATATAAAAAATATATATATATATAAAAATATTTATTTAATTAATTAATTTATTTTTTTTTATTTATTTTTATTTATTACCTGATTGGTTACAAATCTTGATCTTTTGAAGTTCACATTTTCACCTGCTTCCATCACATGACTCAATTATATTGATTTCACACAGACATTTTGCAATGTAAATGCTCATTGAACGAAACTGGTCAAGGATAACATGCACATGAGGCTCTCTTTTTCTTTCATTTCATTTGCAGGAGGTCTTACACCTGCTCAGGCCAAAGCTGCTAAATATGGTAATCCATCTTTCTTTAAGATGGTGAATGAGCAACAAGTAGACAAACAGCCAAATACGATCAGACCTGATTAGAATTAGAAGCTAAATGTGGAACGGCACAGGCTACAGAGAGATTTAGATGTTATTATAGCAAATCAGTGCAAAAACATTATACATGCAATAACTTGCAAAACACATTCATCAATTCACACGTTCCTTTTTATGTTAACAAATACCAAACTTGTATCACGCTGTAACTGAAGGTACTGCTTAAAAATATGTACTAAATCAAGTAGTCCAGTAATCGAAGACAATAAAATGGGATGTTCTGCTGTAGAACTGTTTGACGCATTACTACCCCATTCTGTATATATTGCCAGTGGATTGGAAAACAGTCAAATGATTTTTTTCGAATCCGATGCAAATATGTACTGATCATCATATGCAGGTAAATTTTCAACAAGCTGTCTATGCAAGACGATTTAAGAGTTTCTCAGACCTAGAAGAATTTTTCAAGAAAAAATTGTCGAAATTTTATAAAAAGAATTAAAAGACGCCTAGATGGCTACAGAAAGTGTGCCAAGGGGTTGTTCTAAATAAGTAATTACTTATAATAATTATGTGTTGTATGAACTTTGCACATGCTACATTTATTGTGGATTAAAATTTCCTCTAAAATTTTTATAAAATTGACAGTTTGCTAATAAGTTAGTTTTATAAATCTCTAAATATAGCACCAGCTTTAACTTGGTGCCTCCTCACCAGCTGCTTAAAATTGTCCACTTAGAAATTCTATTGAATAGATGTTTATAAATCTTCTCTTAGAGGTTCTTGATTTATTTCCTTTAAGGAGCTGCTGGTGGTAGTGGTGTTGTACCAGGAACTGGAGGAGTTTTCCCTGGAACAGGTGTGTGCATAAAAAGTACAAAATTTACCATGAGTGAAACTTCATAAATTATCAATTTAAATGAGGGAGATTGGGGCAAGGAATGAAGTTGTAACTTTTCCTACATTAAAGAAATATATAATTTGATAAAAATAATCTCATAATTATCCCATTCATTGTTTCCATACTCATTTACATTTTTGAGCCGATTATTGTAACAGAATAAAAAAACACGCTCTCATTCAACAGGTCTTTCACCTGCTCAAGCAAAAGCAGCAGCCAAATATGGTAATATCATCAGTGCTCAAATAAAATTTTTCCTAGAAATGCTTTAAACATTTTTTTGTTAAACTATTTATAAAGACATTAGCAAATTCAGATGTGTGACTTTGGTTTCAGGTGCTAGAGGTGGTCTTGGTGGAGTTCTAGGTCTAGGAGGCCAGGGTGGTAAGAGTTGTAATCTGTATTACATAATATACGGTATAACGTGAAAGAACTTTAAATATCTCAATGACCATCCAATTTATTCTTCTTCTTTCTTTATTATTAGCAGGATTGGCTGCTGCAAAAGCTGCTAAATATGGTAATTACCCTGCATTTATTATCTAACATTATTATCAAATATTAGATACAGCAATAAACATAGGTTCCCTGGTGGTCTAGTGGTTAGGATGCGGCGCTCTCACCGCTGCGGCCCGGGTTCGATCTCCGGTCAGGGAACCAACCCCAGCCACTCTTAGTGCCGGTCCCAAGCACGGATAAATGTGGAGGGTTGCGTTAGGAAGGGCATCCAGCGTAAAAACATGTGCCAAATCAAACATGCGGATGATCCGCTGTGGCGACTCCTAATGGGAGAAGCTGAAAGAAAGATACAGCAATAAATGATGTATAAATAAAATATAATGTTGTCTAATAAATTGTACAGTATTGATTTTACAGGAGTACAGATCCAAACCAATACAAATTGTACTCGACAGTATACAAACTGGGGCATAACACAATCATATGATTTATATTTGTTTAGTACTTAAAATATATTTGTCTGGATCTGTATTTGGATTTAAGCTTATAGGCATAGTGTAAATAGGAAGGTAATTTATTAGAGTGCTTCCAATTCCTTTTTGAATATATTTAGAACATATTTTTTTCTAATATTTGCAGTATAAATGATTTTTGACAGGTGTGCCTGGTGGGGTGCCTGGTGGGGTGCCTGGTGGGGTGCCTGGTGGGGTGCCAGGAGGTTTGTTAAAACACAATTTTATATGAATAAAATAAGGCACACGTTAGTGCAAACTAAGTGCAATAAATTCACAGTAGTGAAACAAAGTGTTTGTTTTAATCTTGGTTGTTTAGGATATCCTGCTGGTGCTAAAGCACTGAAATATGGTATGTACATTTGGTTACCTCTGTTATATGCTTTAAATATATACTTATTAGTGCTGTCAATCGATAAAAATTTTTAATAGCATGATTGTCACGAGTTAACCTTTATTTTAATATAACTATTTATAACTTTACATGTTTGGGCCACAGCATATTTGAAAGTTGTTTTTCATTTACAGGTGTGCCAGGAGGTGTACCAGGTGGTGTTCCAGGTGGTGTTCCAGGTGGTGTTCCAGGAGGTTTGTTTAAAAAAATTAAATAAAAAATAAAAAGAATCAAACACACTTTTACATTAATACAAAAAAAAGGGCATCTTACAATATGTGCAGTAAAGTCACAGTAGTCAAGCAAAGTATTTGTTTTACATTGGGTTGTTTAGGATATCCTGCTGGTTCTAAAGCACTGAAATATGGTATGTAAATTTGGTTACCTCTGTGATATACTTAAGAAATATACACAATAGGGCTGTCAATCGATTAAATTTTTTATCGAAATTAATAGCATGATCGTCATGAGTAAACTTAATCGCACATTTTATCTGTTTTAAATGTACCTTAAATTAATACCGTATTTTCCGGACTATAAGCCGCTACTTTTTTCCCACGTTTTGAACCCCGCGGCTTAAACAACGAAGCGGCTTATTTATGGATTTTTCCTGGGGTTTTCCCGGTTTCACAAACTTCAAGCCAAAAAAACTGAGCGACATAACATTAGACCAATGAAATTTCCGAACGGAAACGAAAAAACGCACCTCACCTGTGTTCTGAGCTGCACGGCATCGGGAGAAAAAACTTTCACCGGTGTTGATTTTTAAACGCTCGACGATGCCAAAAGATAAACTCCAGAGAGAAATACAGTGGTACCTTGACCTACGAGTTTAATTCGTTCCGTGGACGAGCTCGTATCTCAATTTGCTCGCACATCAAATCAGTTTTCCATATTGAAATATTTAAAATGGCATTAATCCGTTCCAACCCTCAAAATGACACCCCGTTTTTATGTTTCATGTTATTAAATTGGAAAATACATTTCTAAATAACAAATCTTGTATAAAAACATAATAGAAAAAGTTTGTAAAGATATAATAAGGTTTTATTCAGTGTATTTTCTTTGGAGATGAGACGACTTGAGTTAACGAAAACGCCGGTGTGTGTGTGTGGGTGTGTGGAGGGGGGGTAGAGGCGATAAGCGGAGGGAAAACTCGTTTTTTACTATCACTCCTGTACACTACGTATCCCTAAACTTTAACATTTTTACTTTTTCTTCTTTGCTTATCTTAATTTTTGTCACAATCTTCGCTTTCTGGTTTCGCTTCGCCATCTAGCAGCGGCGTCTCGAGCTCGTACCTCAATTTTTTGCTCGCGTATCAAAGCAAAAAAAAATCGACCGAGTGACCGCTCGTACCTCGGAAAACTCGTACATTAATGCAATCGTAGGTCAATGTACCACTGTAGTTGTGAAAGGAAGGAGGAAGACAGTGAACAATGACTTTCTTGGTAGGCTACTGTTTAGATACAAGCCGTTGTAACGCGTTGAGTCTGGGTGAAGGGAGAGCTCACTAAAACTCCAGTTGCAACAGAAATCATATAAGCACAGACAGGTTTCCAAAACGCATGCTTTTTTATTTTTCTTGGCAACAGCGTTATGGGTTAGTCAAAGAAACTTAGAAATGAGCATCAGAAAATAATGAGCACATAATCCTCAGTCTCACACGCACACACATGCAGTAATACCGGAAGAATGCAGTGGCATGCTATTCCCAAAATGCCGCTCTGCTCTTAAAGGAGCCACAACATATTTCACCCGTTACACCGTGTAACAGACACTCTCGTTCAGTAAAGCCTGTGTAAAGTTCATTAGTTTCAGTGTAGACACAGGTGCGGCTTATTTATGTTAAAAATAAAAAATATTTGTAAAATTCAGTGGGTGCGGCTTATATAAGGGTGTGCTTTATAGTCCGGAAATTACGGTAATTTTTACGTTTTTAATACTAATTAATCAAACTAAAGTTCTAATACTCTAATTAAAATGGGCATGAACAAATATAGATGTTTTATGAAAAAATTTTATTATTAGTGAAACCATACTCAATATAGAGCATAAAAATACTCTTGTAAATGTTTTAAAGTAATTATGATGTTTTAAATGACGTAAATCATCAGGACACCAAACGAAACTTCTTCTATGTTTCCACACGGACGGTTTTAATTGCTGGATATGTGCATTATGGCGGATTTTGGTGCTTGATTTGAGACTTGGCACGTCAGTAAAGCAAATGTTTACTGACTAAAAATTATTTGTGGTTTATTTACTTTTTTAATTTGAGTAAAGAAAGGGCGTCGTGAATAAATGTGTGCTGAAGGTTTTATTTTTGCCTCTTTTATATTTATTTATTTATATTTTCAATAAAAATGGTCAAACAGAAATTATTAATTCATCATTTAATTAATAAAATAATCAGTTTTAATTAATTAGTTTTAGCAATTAATAAAATTAGTGGCGGAAAAAAACGAATTTGCATTAATGTGTTTTTAACACCTTAATTTTGGCAGCCCAAATTTTTTATATTATTTTCAAATGTGTTACATGTTCATATCACAGGTCATTAAAAAAAATAAAATGATAAAATTTACAGGTTTGCCAGGAGGTGTGCCAGGAGGTGTGCCAGGAGGTTTGCCAGGAGGTGTGCCAGGAGGTTTGCCAGGAGGTGTGCCAGGAGGTGTGACACATTTTATTTTATAGTTTGTATATATATATATATATATATATATATATATATATATATATATATATATATATATATATATATATATACATATATATATACAAAATTTGATAAAAAAGTTTTCTTAAAAAAAAAAAAAAAAAAAAAAAAAAGGATACCATTTTTCAATAAGTGGAATAAACTCAGTCTTTGTTTTACTGTGCTTTGTTAGGATATCCTGCTGGTGCTAAAGCACTGAAATATGGTATGTACATTTGGTTAGGTCTACAATATATAACTTTAAAACTTTAAATACCAATGTGTTGTTCCATGTTTGTCTGAAAAACCTATTGTTAAACTTTGCTTTTCATTTACAGGTGGTTTCCCAGGAGGTGTACCAGGAGGTGTACCAGGAGGTGTCCCAGGAGGTGTCCTAGGTGGTCTTCCAGGAGGTGTTCCAGGAGGTACATTTTATTTAATATATTTTTTCCCCTTTAATAATTAAAAGAAATAAAAGTACATTAAACACATTTATACAGTAATGAAAGGAGGCAGTCTCACCTTACACGGTGTAGGAAACTTACAGTAGTAAAACAAAGGCTTTGTTTTATTGTGTTGTTTAGGATATCCTGCTGGTGCTAAAGCATTAAAATATGGTATGTACATTTAGTAACATCTATAATATATAATTATATATTTACATGCTTGTTTCAATGTTTATTGTTAAGCTTTTTTATTTAAAGGTGTCCCAGGTGGTGTGCCAGGTGGTGTGCCAGGAGGTGTACCAGGTGGTGTGCCAGGTGGTGTGCCAGGAGGTGTCCCAGGAGGTGCATTGTATTTTAAAATTTGTTAGAGTAAATAAAACCCAGCTGTATATTAATAAAATGAGTTTGTCTTGCAGTACTTGTAGTCAACTCACAATAATAAACCTAAGGGTTTTCTTTTTGTTGTGTTGTTTAGGATATCCTGCTGGTGCTAAAGCACTGAAATATGGTATGTACATACACTCAAAGATAACAAAACTTTAAATTATGTCTGAATGTTGAGTCACCTAAAACATAATTTTGAAGTTAACCAAAATGGTTAGTCATGTTGCCCAGGTTCTGGTGCTGTTGGCATTCGAGTTGCTGGCAGTTGCTGAGTATGTTTATAACAATATAAAATAAAAGATTTGAGTCTCAGTATGCATAAGTTGAAATATTTTAGTGACATCTGACATTCAAAAGATGATCTTCAGTTTGTCTTTCTATTGGAACTTATAAAGGTTCAATGAAGAATCTGACAACAGTGGAGACTGGAGATTGTGGGTTTTTTTTATCCAATTTTTCACTTTCAAAGCTACACGTATTTAGCTTGTAAATGGCCCTGCCCTGTAAACACTCATTAAAAAGCTATATAGCCAAATGATTGTCAACACATTACCAGCACACAAATGTGCTTGTTGAACACCCTGTCCCAGATTTAGTCTCCCCTTTGCTTTTATTTAATTTGAAACTTTACAGCATCTGGCAGAAGTCCAGAGCGACCTAAAATTATTTCATTTATACACCTAAACATCTGAGGGTTAAGAGCTTTTCTCAGAACTCAAAACCTTCCGATTAATTCCACATTCTGACCACTGAGCTACCATTTCTAGGAAGACATTCAGCTAGATTTTGGAAGGTGGCTGTGGGGAATTGTGCTAATTTCAGCCGCAAGAGCATTAGTGAGATCGGGCACTGATGTAGGGAGCCCTGGGTTGCAATATTTTGTCAGTTTATTTCAGTGAGGTTTAAAGTCAGGGCTATGTGCTTCATACAATTTTGGTATACGATGCCATTTATACCTTGATTGGCCAGTGTTCTGATGAAACACGGTAAGGGAAATTGTGTGCTGGAAAAAATCATATATCAAGTCTAATCTACAAATGCTTTGTTTATATAGTATATTTGAATTGGTAGTTCTCATTCAGGTTTCTTGGTGAAGATGCTTTGGGCAAATAGAAAATACAGAACGTTTTATCATAACTAACTAATCTAATAATAAACTGTCTGTGTTAAAGGGCATCAATCTGCTACTACTGGAATATTTTTATTTATTTTGAGATTTTGCAGTTTAAAATTTTTCAAAGCTTTTTATTTACATTATCCATTGAATTGTAGAAAACTTGCTAGGTTAACTAATGCATATATTCTTTACATTGTTGAATCAAATGAATTATGTTAATCGGTTTAGCACTTTTGTATGAAAGTCAGTAGGAGTAAGATAGAGTAAATGTGTGTGAATGAGAGGGAGGGCAGTGGAGGGGTGCGGTTGCAGGGAGAAGAGGTGGAGAAGGTGGAGGAGTTCAGGTACCTTGGGTCAACAGTGCAAAGTAATGGAGAGTGTGTTAGAGAAGTGAGGAAAAGAGTGCCGGCAGGGTGGAGTGGGTGGAGAAGAGTGACAGGAGTGATTTGTGATAGAAGGGTATCTGAAAGAGTAGAAGGGAAAGTTTATAGGACTGTGGTGAGACCTGCGATGTTGTATGGTTTAGAGACAGTGGCACTGACTAAAAGACAGGAGGTGGAGCTGGAGGTAGCAGAGCTGAAGATGTTGAGGTTTTTGTTGGGAGTGACGAGGATGGACAGGATTAGAATCCAGTTTATTAGAGGAACAGCACATGTAGGACGTTTTAGTGACAAGGTGAGGGAGGCCCAATTGAGATGGTTTGGACATGTGCAGAGGAGGGACATGGGGTATATCAGTAGGAGAATGCTGAGGATGGAGCCACCAGGAAGGAGGAAAAGAGGAAGGCCAAGCAGGAGGTTTATGGATGTGGTGAGGAAAGACATGCAGGTAGTTGGTTCTGAAAGAGGCAGATGTAGACCACGGGGGTATGGAGATGGATGATCCGCTCTGGCGTCCCCTAACGGGAGAAGCCGAAAGAAGAAGAAGTTGTTTAGCACTTCTGTACGCTCTCTCTCTCTCTCTCTCTCTCTCTCTCTCTCTCTCTCTCTCTCTCGCTCTCTAAATCTTTCTCTCTCTCTTTCTCTCTCTGTATTTTTAATATTAATAATATATGCATGAAATAGTAGATGGCCTTAAAATAGCATTGGCCATCAAACACCTTACATTTAATTCTGAATTCTTATAAGTAATGTATAAAAGAATAAAGATACAGAGCATAATCTTAAATGTGACTTATTTTTGCTTCTCTCTGGTTGTAAGGAGGAGTTGGTACAGCGCAAGGAGTCGTTGGAGGAACAGGCGGAATCCCGGGAACAGCCACAGGAGTCGGAAGTAATTAATTCGAAAATATATTAAATACAGGCTTTTTACTATTAGATCGATGTCACAGGAATTTGTCTAATGTTCATTACTTCTCATTTACCATTGCAAACCTGTTTCAATGTCAACAGGGTCATTTTCAAAAGTACAAAACACTTTTCTTGACTGAATGTCCAGTTGAAAACAAAAGTGCAAGTTGCTTTAATTTATTGCTAGTCCCAAATAAAACCTAAAATGATCATGAAATTAATTTTACCAGAGGAAATATATGCAAAAACTAATTAAATAAAAAAATAAAAAATTATTATAACATGGCCTTATACCTTTACAGCATATCCTGTTGGAGTTAAGCCTGCTAAATATGGTAAGATTTATTCTCAATTATGTTCCATTTTATAGTTTTCAAAGCTTACAATCCATAATAAGTGGCTAAAATTTAAAATGAGTAATCACCGATATCAAACCTTTCTAGGAAATTTAGGAGGTACAGGGACTGTAACAGGAACAGGGGGAGTACCAACAGGGACTGGAATTGGAACTGGAGGTAAATTATGATTCTGACCCTTGAAAAATATAACATCTTTACTTTTAGTACCATAAGATTAATATGTTATTTGATATTTGAAGATTGTGTAATATTAGTTATTGTTAATTGCATGTTAACTGCACCAGCTGCTTTAATGTTTGATGTTATGTAAGCTAGTACTTTGTGTACGTAAAATTTTCTCAAGATACAACAAGCCATGTTTGGTTTAATTGAAATTTTGTGTGGCATTTCAAACACTTGGACTAAATAATTTAGAGATACACTTTAGCTAAATACGTCCTGATGCATGTTGATTATGATGATCGCAAATGTTGAGCTATTTTATGAGTTGCTCAAAAGCTCCTGGTTCCATAATCTCAAATGACTGTAAAAGACTGTAGAAAGGACATTAATCATAATCTTACATTCAAGTGCTCATGTTAGTTCTCACTCTCCAGTGTTCTGTATTGTTTAAAGACTATAATCACACTCTTGATATCCCCCAAATGAGGATGGGTTTCCCTTTTGAGTCTGGTTCCTCTCAAGGTTTCTTTCTCATAACATCTAAGGGAGTTTTTCCTTGCCACAGTCGCCATGGCAACTCATCAGGGATAAATACGCATCGTTCACCTGGGGGGGGGGGGGG
>JAAIIK010000425.1:2740617-2751473 GCA_014706435.1 Silurus glanis
CCCTCTACACTTTGTGTTCTGGAGCAAGGGGAACATGCTGTAACAAGCCATAGTTTGCATGCACTGCCATAATTGGATTGATATAGAGTATTGAAGACTATTGAGAATGCTTGCCCTTATGTATGACCTCAATCAGTCACATGTCACAGGCTCACACCTGGATGTTATCGCCTCCTTTATGTAAACAATATATCTATCTACAGTATATTTACATTTACATTTGCAGCATTTAGCAGACGCCCTTATCCAGAGCGACGTACAAAAGTGCTTTGAGTCTCTAGCAATGAATAAATCTACACTGGTACGCAAGATTACAAACTTAATATAAATATAACTCTTGAATTCTACAAAGCAAACTTGGAAAGTGCTAATTTAAGTGTTTCAGGAAGAGGTAAGTCAACCGTCGCTTGAAGATAGCCAGAGGCTCCGCTGTACAGACATCTAGGGGAAGTTCGTTCCACCACCTCGGTGCCAGAACAGAGAAGAGCCTATCTAGAAGAGCCTAGTGTATCTATCTATATCAATGGTGGATGATGCATTTCACACCTAGGCCTTTAGTGACATTATTGTATGCCTGTTAAATGGCCGCTGAGTCAGCAACTCACAGTCTGATTTGATAAAGCAACAGGTTTAAGCAACATGGATTTTACACTACAAGCTCTCGCAGTGCTGATCCTGAAAGGCATATGGCTGGTACCTTTTATTCCGGCAACATGTAATGTGACAGCTGAAATCTGATTGGATAGAAACTAAACCTACCTTACACTCAGTTCAAGGAGCAGTGCACCTGAGAGAAAAGCACTGAAAAGAAGAGAATAGACTATTGGAAATAATTTTATACATATTCATGGACAAAAATATATTTGATAGGGTGACAGGGAGTGTCATCATTCAAATTAGTCAGCATTGTCACTCAGTCATATATCTTGGGATTTGTGCATCATCTGTGCATTTGAAAAGGATTTTTTTATAGCAGAAGAGTTGATCAGTGAAGAAACGGATGTCCACAAAAACCTATAAAGGGAAATGAATGCAAAAAATAAGCTATTATTTGATCGTTTGAATATATTTTGGGTGACATAATATTTCGTTAAATATTTCTGTTAATTGTTTATATAATGTTTATTAATTGTAACAAAAAATGAAAAAAAAAATGGTATCAAAATCTCACATAAAAATATTCCATGTAAGTCTGATATCAAATAAACATGTTTAGTATGTGAAAGGGAATATTTTTTTCCCTCAGTACCTTCATTCATCGTTCAAATGATTATCAGCATTGTCACTCAGTCATATACATTGGGATTCTTGCATCATCTGTCCTTTTGGAGAGGATATTCAACATAGTTAAGCAGGAAAGTTTACCAGGCAATTGTACATTGCTTAATATTAATACTGATGGCTTTAAAAAATTATATAAAAACTGACAGGAAAAAAGTAGGATATCGACGATACTGAAAGTAATTTGTATCGGATCGAGCAAAAAATAATCGTATCACCCATCCCTACTACTGGAAGCTCGACTCCATCCCCCCTATATAGCAAGAATGTAGTGCACTACATCTCCGTTAGGGAGCCTCGCGGGATTTTGTGTGCTTACACTCCGCTTCCGGTCTGTTTTTTTCCCGGGAACTGGGTTCGGTTAGCCAATGGGAAGGGTTTGATTGGTCATCTGGAAAGCTTTGCGCTTTTTGACCCGCCTCTTCTCTTTGCCTCCCGCATCCTGCACATCGCTCCATCTGTGAACTGGCCGCGTCCCATTTGGGAAGAGTCGAGTACTGCTGGCCGTTCTCTTGGGAAGGGAGGTCGGTGTTTTTTGGGGCGGAAGAGCTCGAAAATTCCTGCGCTAGGCTCTTTGGCGGAGTCCCGGCCGGAGGGTGGATGAGGTTGATGCTTCTCTGCTGTACCTGGAAGGACGAACGCATGGGCGAGGACGAAGGTTTGTATGCGTGCGCGTGCATGCGTTGCGCGTGTTCTCCCGGGATGGATGCGCGCCTCCGAGAGGCAGAAATAAAAGTGCGCACTTTTCCCTATCAAGCTAAAAAAAAAAAAAAAAGCTTAGAGGTCGTTGGGATGCTCAGTGAAAGTCACTCAGCAAAAAGCTTTTTCCCCACTTTTTTTTAGCTTCAGATTAAATTTAACAAGATATCAAGGTTCTTCTTCTTCTTATTTTTTTTCCCAGATTTGGGATTTAAGCGCGTGACACGCTTTTAGTATGTTAGTAACAAATAGACTGCATGTGCACAAATGCCTGTAAATTATCTTTGTATTTTTGCTGTTTGCTTTTTCATAATTTTCATTGAGCTTTTTTTTTTCTTTTTAAACTTCTCTCTGTTAAACTTCTCTTCTCTTTACAGTGTTTTTAATCTTTCAGGAGCCACAGTGAAATGAATTCCATTAGTTTCCAAAGATTTTTCCATTCTTCCTGTTTTTGTCTCCAAAACAACTTATCATACAAAATGCATTTGGGTAAAACATTGTATTATATGTTTTCTTAATAATATGTGTAAGTCCCAAAATTTTACTTTGTTGTCTACATTATCTTTCTATCTGTCTGTCTCACTGTAACTTTGTATTTGTCTACATTGTTTCTGTCTTTATATAGTATATCTTTGTCTTTCTTTCTTTCTTTCTTTCTTTCTTTATTAACTAAACACATTTTTGGAAATAAAAATAGTCAGTCTTCTGTCTACACAACAAGCTCAAATGACTCACGGCATGTTTCTATCTCTCTTTCTTGTGTTTCTCATGAGAGCTATCAGGGTGTGTCCTGTTGATCTAATAAGCAAAGAGCAACATCAAGAGCACAATTAAAAACAGTTATCAGAGCATCAGATAAAACAACAATTGTGTGTATGTGTGCATATTCCTGCTTTAGTAAGACGTTTTTATTGATTAGTTTTTTATATAGGCAGCAGAGTGGCACAACGGGTTGCATTGCAAGCACCGATTTGATCCTGAGCTCAGGTTACTGATATGCCTGGGTTTTCCAGTTTTCTCCTTCCTCCAACTTCCACCTCTACCACCCATCTTGTGTGTGTGTGTTTGTTTGTTTGGGACGTCATTTTTCAGAAAGATGAGTAGAGTTGTCCATTGATTGACCGCAGGTTAAATTCAGTTTAAGAGCGCAGAGAGCAAACACTCTTATGGGAAAAGAGGATTCGACAGTAAATAAATGCTGTTTGTCACGCTTCCAGCTGGACAGATTTTCATTTCTGGATAACGATCATTTCAACACTATCTAACATGATATTTAAATATATTATTATACATTTGAGTATGCAGTAATCTATCATTAATTAAATCACATGGACATGTTTTTTCCTTCTGTACATTAAGGGTCATGAAGAGGTTCCCTGGTGGTCTAGCGGTTAGGATGCGGCGCTCTCACCGCTGCGGCCCGGGTTCGATCCCCGGTCAGGGAACCAACCCCAGCCACTCTTAGTGCCGGTCCCAAGCCCGGATAAATGGGGAGGGTTGCGTTAGGAAGGGCATCCAGCATAAAAACATGTGCCAAATCAAATATGCAGATGGTCCGCTGTGGCGACCCCTAACGGGAGAAGCCGAAAGACACATACATACATTAAGGGTCATGAAGATACTTTTCCTCTATGATCATAATACTATCTATGATCATAATACTTTCAGTAACTAAGTTGAATTAACAGTCAGTGAATATTGAGGGTAAAAGTTTAGTAAAAGTTTCATTTATGTTGCTACATCTGTGTTTATATCTAATGACCAATAGTTTACCTGGTCTAGTTTGTAAACAGTGCAAAAAATTACAATAATACTTCAGAAAACTTTAATTGGTTTTGAAAGAGGACTAGAAACATCCTGTCAATGTACAATTATACTTTGTATTTTCCACTAATTCATTTATTTAAAAATTTCCCACTGTGCTTTCTGGGATATTTCCAATGACTTATTTCAGTCACTCAAGGGTTTTAGAAGTAATTTTCTTTGAATGTTTGTGTGTTTTAAAGAGAAATATGTATATTTATATTTTTATTTATATATTTATATTTATATACACCCCTGCTTTACCGCGGTTCGAATCCTGCGCCACCGGTTAATTCGCGGAATTGCATTTGCCACATCAGCGAAACATATTTGTTTGGCTGATTTTCCAGGTCTCTCGCGGACAGCACGATAGACCAAAACACTTATAGGGAATTGTTTTTATGGAGTTTGATGTTGAAATAATGAAATTTATTAATACAAATATAATTATTAATTATAAAATAAAGTAAAATGTTAATACAGTACAGAAAGTAAAGAATGCGGTGACGTGTATCTTTAACTCAGCCCCTTTTTTATGTCATAGGACACTTCAACTAATAAACAAGCAGAGAAACTATGCATAGGCTACGCTACTACAGAACTGTATACTGTACAGTACATGTACTCACTGTAAGTGTAACACAGTGTACTGTATTTCTACGAATTTACACAAAATTCGTCTCGCAATATTCTTGCAAATGTTTTCTGTGTGTGTTTAAAGTGTGTGGGAGGATCATTTCCGGCGTAAACGATAAAAAAAAATTAACATTTTTGGGGTGGCGTCTGTTTATTCCAATTTATTCCAAAGGTATTCAGTAGGGTCAAGTTCAATGCTCTATAGCAGGCCACTCAAGATCTTCCACTCCAACCAATGTAAACCATTTTTTCTTGGAGCTTGTTTTGTGCACCGGGGCATTGTCATGCAGGAACAAGTTTCCAGGTTTTCCACTGACATTCTGTACAATTTTCTGCCTCCAAGTTTGTGGTAACGGTTTGGAAAACAGACACATATGGCTGGAAAAGTCAGGTGTCCCAGTACTTTTTTCCATGTAGTGTATGCAGTATCTGAAAAGTTGGCCAAATATTCATGTATAAATTGTTTTAAAGTTGAATATAATAAAAGCTCAGCGTAAATACTGTAATACTTTATATTAATTATTTATAAGTATATTATAATGATGGCTATATCTTGGTAAGTAAACATTCTTCTGGTTTGTGTTTGACAGCTAGTGGAAGATTGCCGTTGTGTGCGGGATGCAGACAACACATATATGATGAACAGTACCTGCAGGCTCTCAACACTGACTGGCACACAATTTGTTTCAGGTTGGTTATAATATTTTGTTTTTATTGCTATATGAAAACTGAATTTTTTTGAGAGAGTGTGTAGCACAGAATCACTAAATGCATGTAGATGTAATTGCACAGTGTCCTAAATATGGCCAGGGGTGAATTAACCACTTTATCAGGAGAAGCACATTTTGCATCTGGATTATTAGTATTTAATTTGTAGATGCATAGAGGGAACGTAGGTTCAACAACCAGTAGGTTTGCAGCAAAACTGCTGGTATCAATTGCTTTAAAGGAAATATAAGCTGTAACTAGATCATGAGCCTCTTGTTCCGAATCTCACCACCTGCTGCTGGTTGACGATAGAATGGCTTTTATTAGGCGGATTAATTAGCATGCATGTAGGACAGGCAGACTTTCCACAATCAGAAACATGCACACATTTGGTACCACTGACAAAACCGAGCCAAGAAAAGTGCAGTGAAACTAAGCTATCATATAACTCTCCTGATTGACATTTGTAGTTAAGCTCTAGAGCAGGTTTTCATCAAGGATATCTCTGTACATTGCTGCATTCATCTTTCCCTCGATCCTGACTAGTCTCCCAGTTTCTGCTGCTGAAAAACATGATGTGGTCACCACCATGCTTCACTGTAGTGATTGTATTGCCTAGGTGATAAGCGGTGCCTGGTTTACTCCAGACATTACGCTTGCCATTCAGCCCAAAGAGTACAATCTTTGTTTTTTGATGGTCTAAGAGTCGTTTAGGTGCCTTTTGGCAAACTCCCTTCATGCTGTCATGTG
Source organism: Silurus glanis (assembly GCA_014706435.1). NCBI lineage: Eukaryota > Metazoa > Chordata > Actinopteri > Siluriformes > Siluridae > Silurus > Silurus glanis. The sequence goes on from JAAIIK010000425.1 coordinate 2,746,495, forward strand.
CCTTTTACTGAGGAGTGGCTTTCGTCTGGCAACTCTACCATACAGGCCTGATTGGTGGAATGCTGCAGAGATGGTTGTTCTTCTGGAAGGTTCTCCTCTCTCCACAAGAAATGCTGGAGCTCTTTCAGAGTGACCATCGGGTTCTTGATCACCTGCCTGACTAAGGCTCTTCTCCCTGTTCGTTCAGTTTTCTCTGGCGGCCCGCTCTAGGAAGAGTCCTGGTGCTTCCAAACTTATATCATTTACAGATGATTGAGGCCACTCTGTACATTGGGACCTTCAATACTGCAGAAATCTTTCTGTACCCTTCCCCAGATCTGTGCCTTAATACAATCCTGTCTCAGTGGTCTACAGATAATTCCTTGTACATGGCTTGGTTTGTGCTCTAGCATGCACTGTTAACTGTGGGACCTTATATAGACAGGTGTGTGCCTTTCCAAATCTTCAAATTATCCATGGGATGGCATCTCTCCATGTTTGTTCTGTAACAATCTGGCAGCTTTTTTGACATTCTTGTCTTGTCAGTGCTTTTTTTTGCCAGCAGCTCATTAAAAGCATGTTAAGTCAGCTGGTTTTTCTGTTTGAAGACTGCACAATGCCTGCTTTTGTAACTTCTCACTAACTATCATTTTATAGTTATAGAGTGTGGATGATCTAGTTTTATTGCATTCATAACAAATACAGGATCTTCCAAAAGTGAGTACACCCCTCACATTTCAGCACCCATTTTAGTATATCTTCTAAGGGACAATACTATTAAAATGAAACTCAGATATATTTTAGAGTAATCAATGTGCAGCTTGTACAGCAGTATAGATTTATTGTCTCCTGAAAATAACTCAACATACAGCAATTATTGTCAAAATAGCTGGCAACAAAAGTGAGTACAATACGAATATTACTATAGAGTAATCTATAGTATCGTAGAAGAGTACTATAAGAAGATCGTTAACACCCTGAAACTGAGTTACAGTACAGTGGCCAGGGTCATACAGAGGTTTTCTAAGACGGGTTCCACTCGGAACAGACCTCGCAGGGGTCGATCAAAGAAGTCAAGTCCTCGTGCTATGCGTCAGGTGCAGAAGCTGCTTCAAAAACAGACGCATGAGAGCTGCCAGCATTGCTTTAGAGGTTGCAGAAGCGGAAGGTCTGCCTGTCAGTGCTCAGAAAAACGCCACACACAGCAACAAGTCAATTTGCATGGCCGTAGTCCCAGAAGGAAGCCTCTTCTAAAGCTGGTTTACAAGAAAGCCTGCAACAAGTTTGCTTAAGACAATTTGTCCAAGAGCATGAATTACTGGAACCATGTCCTATGGTCTGATGAGACTAAGATGAACTTGTTTGACTCAGATGGTGTCCAGCATGTGTGGCGACACCCTGGTGAGGAGTATTAAGAAAATTGTGTCTTGCCTACAGTCTAGCATGGTGGTGGTAGCATCATGGTCTGGGGCTGCATAAGTGCTGCTGGTACTGGGGAGCTGTGGTTCATTAAGGGAAACATGAATTCCAGTTTGCACTGTGACATTCTGAAGCAGAACATGATGCCCTCCCCTCAGAAACTAAGCCGAACGGCAGTTTACCAACATAATAACGACCCTAAACACACAACTGCTGTGCTGAGGAAGCTGAAGGTGAAGGTGATGGAGTGGACAAGTATGTGCAAGGCAGTGTTAGATAACATTGATGCTCACACAAAATATTAACACTATGGACACAGTTTTGACATGTTCACTTAGGGTGTACTCACTTTTGTTGCCAGTTATCTAGACAATAATAGCTGTATGCCGAGTTATTTTTAGATGACAGTAAATCTATACTGATATACAAGATACACACTGATACTCTGAAATATACCCAATAGTATTGTCCCTTGAAAACATATAATAAAATGGTTGCTGAAATGTGAGGGGTGTACAATTTTTTATGAGATACTGTTAGATGTTGCTTTAGCTTTTAAAAGTAAATCATTACATTCACTCAAGCATATTAACATATTTTTCACTATATATTATATGTATTTTATATGAATGATTAAAACCTGTAGCAGGAGTTCATTTTTAAAAAGCTGAAACAGTTAGTGTTTAATATGATTATTTTTACAAAAATAATATTAAAAATAAAAATTGTTTAATTGATAGGAATGATGTCTCTTCATTTAAGCAATCTAAAAAAAATTAAGGCTGAATCTCGGCTTCAGATTCTTCTTTCGGCTTCTCCGTTAGGGGTCGCCACAGCGGACCATCCGCATGTTTGATTTGGCACGTTTTTACGCTGGATGCCCTTCCTAACGCAACCCTCCCCATTTATCCGGGCTTGGGACCGGCACTAAGGCTTGTGCGACCCTAATGGCTGGGGTTGGTTCCCTGACCGGGGATCGAACCCGGGCCGCAGCGTTGAGAGCGCCGCATCCTAACCATTAGACCACCAGGGAACCCATCGGCTTCAGATTCTTCATTAAGTTTAAAAAATAAAAGTATAAACACAATTAATGTACTTAAAATATGAAATAAATTTTGTTAGAAAGATTCACAAAAGTAAAAGAAGTTTGTTTTAAGCAGTGTTGGGCAATAAGGCGTTACTAGTAACGCGTTACTGTAACGCAGTTACTTTTGACAGTAACTAATACTGTAACGCATTACTTTTTAAATAAAGTAACTCCGTTACCGTATGGTGCGGTGTGGGCGTGTTTCTGTTTATTCAGGTCTGTGCGGCGGTAATGGCGAGTCGAGGCGAGAGCAAGACGAGTTTCTCAAAGTGGAAATATGCTCATTATTTCACTTTAGTTGAGCATAAAGACAAAAACTTTTTAGTCAAATGTAAGCTGTGTCTTTCTGGTTCGAAGGTCGTATCTAATGCGATAGCAGCAACTCCAATCTGTCGAAGCTCCTCCAGAAACTCCATGCCTCGACGAAGCTAGAAGCTAACCCGGTGTTATGTTGTACATTGTTGATAGTTTTCATACTTAAGCTTTGAAAGGAACATTTTCAAGAGCGCAACACAACAGCTTTTATGATGCAGAAGCCACTTTAGTTTTTGATTCTGAATATATTATTCAGCTTGTTTTGTCATTTATTTCAGAAATCCTTGTGATATATTCAGTTACTTTTTGAATGAAGCAACCAGTAACTGTAACTAGTTATTATTTCTTAGTAACTAGCACAACACTGGTTTTAAGTCACAGACAGATTTTTGGAAAGGATGTAAATTAGGTCCTCTTTTCAACAAGTTCTCAAATGTTAGCTAGCATGATAATATGACAATACAAACTAGTGCAAATCCATCAGCTATAATTTTCATCTCCAACATATTAGCTAAATACAAATATTTAGATACTAATAACTAGTTAATGTTTGTGAGATTAGGAATTAGCTAAGCGAAAAAATAATGACAGCCGTATTTACCAAATGCTAGGATGACAATAACTGAATATGAATCGCTAGCTAATATTTTGAGTAATTAGGAATTGGCTAAAGCTAAAAAAAAAAAAAAAAAAAAAACTTAGTAGCTGTATTCCTAAACTCTCAAATCTAGCATGATACCTCTGGATAAAACAAAATAGAAAACTACTAAAAAAAACAAACAAAAAAAAAAAAAAACAGCTTTATTCTTCATCTCTTAAGTTAGCTAGCATAAAAATAACTGAAGATCAATACTAACAGAATGCTAATAGCTTGGCTTGAAACACTTGAAAGAATAAAACAGCTTTACTCCTCATGTCATAAATGTTAGTTATCATGAGAATAACAAGGATGATAATGTATAGCACAGTAAAAAGTACTTTAATAAATGCAAAGTGTATGTAGCTGCAGATTCTTATAATAATCATGAGGACTTGGTCTAATTTTTAATTTAACATGTTTTAAATCAGTTTAGCTCCTTAATACTGTCTAATGCTAGAGTCATGTTATGACATTTAGAGAGAATATAGAGATTTCTAAGGTTTAAATTATATTGTAAAAAAAAAATATGGTCTGTGCTGACAGCTTGTGATTTTTTTTCATGAGCAGAAGTTCAGAATGTATGTATGATTTGATTGACATGTATAAAAACAGTCTCAAATATGACTAATTTCACAAGTTGTTATTAAGTATGGGAGTCCTTGAAGCAAGGATTTTGTGTGTGTGTGTGTGTGTGTGTGTGTGTGTGTGTGTGTGTGTGTGTATACAGCAGTGGTGGGCGGTTAGGGCCAGCAAAGCCTTCTCTGCTGGCCTAAACATTATCAGAAGCACTGACCTACATTTACAACCTAAAAATGTGTTTCATGAAATTGTATTAATTTATTCCCAACAGTTTATTCTCTTCATTTCGTAGCGTTTCTCTTGGCTGCACTGCTTCTAGTACGTGTATGTGGATGTTAGATTTTTTTGTCCAATCAGATTTCAGCCTTTTTACCGTTAGTTAAATGGTATTCACCCTACATATGCGAAATGCCTCTCTCTCTGTAATATCACACGTTGTTATTGTCATGCTAGGATCAAGAGTCGGAAACCAGAATACGAATAGGATGTTTAACAAACAGAAGCTAAGAAGCAGCATGTACCGGAAAACAGGTATATTCCGAAGCACAGGTAGTCCAGGGATGATCGCCAGAATGAACCATAGATCGGACGGTGAGTGAGGGAGAACGGGGGGGGGGGGGGGGGGGATTCCGAGGGGGGGGGGGGGGGGGGGAGGGGGGGGGGGGGGGGGGGGCCTTGTAAGGGGAGGGTGTAGATTGGAAACAGGTGAAGGTGATTAGTATGAAGGCGAGGCGCTGCGAGTGTGCTGAGTGCCGAGTGGAGGCGTGGCCTGTGGTTCCCTGACAGTTATATTGCGTTTTTTTATTTTATTGATGGTTTCTATAATTGGGACGTGATAGTGGTGGATTAAGTGGGGGAAGTCCCCACTGAAGGCCCAGATACCAAATGCACGGCCCGCCACTGGTGTACAGTATGTGTGTGTGTGTGTGTGTGTGTGTGTGTGTGTGTGTGTGTGTGTGT
>JAAIIK010000425.1:2751483-2769466 GCA_014706435.1 Silurus glanis
GTGTGTGTGTGTGTGTGTGTGTGTGTGTGTGTGTGTGTGTGTGTGTGAAGATTTGTGCAAACATTGTTGGTACCTGAAGCCTAGCCTGGTCTCTTGGTTAAGGTCTATATTGCTGTTAGGAACTGTTTTATCATGAAAATCATGAGTAGCTCCATGTTTGCTGATTTAAAAAATAATATAAACATGCATGTGCATATTATTTTGCATGTTGGTGAATTGTTGCATCAGCCTTTCGTCCTAATCAGCATTACTTTTACTCATGATACTCAGCGTTACAGTGCTCACAAACAGAAAGGTGCTTTATACTTCTCACATACTTTACAGCACAGTGAAACTTTTTCTATTTACAGTAAATGCTATCGTATTGACTGCATTATTCGCTTCACTGCTCATTTTAGTAGTGAGGGTTTTCTGGTGTGGTGTGAAATCTGGAAATGTGGCAATAGGAAATGACACCACAATGAGCAGCACTGCCATTTTATGTAAAGAATCAAGCAAAAAGGAAAAAAAAATGTAGACGAACTATTTAGTAAAATAGTAAAAGGGTGGAGTCCGCTGCATGTTCAAACAGAAAAAAAATGTTAACTTAATGCCGCATAAATTGAATACGTATACTGTTAAAGTGTTTTCATAAAACGTCATTCTGTAAGAAGCATAAAATTCTATATGATTTACTGAAAACCGTCATATGGTATTTTACAAGATCTTCCTGAAATTGTTTCGTCCTAGTCCATACACATTTTACTGACACATACACACATGGAGCATTGAAAGCAGAGCATTTATTAGGTGCAAGTGTTAACCTTCAATCATCATGGGAAGATTTGTCACTGTCTCGTTATTTTAGAGTCTGGATGACCTTGGCATGTTTGTGTAGTTCAGCTGTCAGTCTGTAAGTCGGAAGTGGAGGAGCAGGAATGTCTAGCACCTCAGAGAAGCAGAACGAACATGATATTATATCATTAAAGGAATGTAACCACTGACATTGCTCATTCCTCTATATGGCAATCTGCGTAACATCCACTTCCTCTTCGTACATCCGACAATTAACACAAACGAGAACTGGTTGCTCTTGAGCACGTTGCAGCAATTTCTACATTTTAGGATTTTTGCTAGCTTGTTATTGACCTTATAATTGTCAGATCACAAGGAGGAAGAGAGCTGTAATGTAGCACCAATGTCGCCGTGCATGTACATACAGGCTTACAAACACCTGACCAAATGAGGAAGCCTAGCTTCCTGCTGCGTTCTGCTGCGCTCTGTGGGCTAGTCCACCTTCCCTACTGATTGTGTTAATGAGACATGTGCATTTGAGTTCATCTGTGCTTTTTTTAAGCTCCAGTGTTTCTTTGTTCCTCTTGTTTTTGACCATTAAAGCACCCACTACATTCAGTTCATATTATGTAAAATATCACAGATCCTTTTTTTTGTTAAAACAACGACAAAGAATCCTAATTTATAATATGAAGAAACATCTCTCATCTATGGGTTAAAATTAACCCTCAGATTTGTTATATATTACATTTTTTGCATCTGAAGAAAGATATTTTCAGAATATTTATATGGTAAACTTAAACTTTGCTCGGGTGATTTTTTCCCCCTTGTACTTGCCTACTCCCACATTGTTCTGAAAGGTTAAAACCCATTTGGTTTTTCTTAGTTCTACTGAATACAACAAGGTTCCCAGAAGTCATTCATTTTCCACGGATTTCCCGGAAATTCAAGCATCTGCAGTTGGAGGTGTGACAATCGACAACTTAAAACGGGCAGTGTTAGCAACATTACAATGTACTAAAGAAGTTAAGCAATGTATCTAATGAAAATAATGGTGGTGGTATTTTCTTTCTTATTCCACTGGGAAACATGTTTTTCGTTCCATATATTTGTTCATTCTCACAGCTCCTGAACTTGTCACTGAGACTTGCTGTGCCGCTACAGGCTTGATATGTTTGATTTACCCAAACTAGAACAGCACCAGCACGGTCTGACACTAGTGGATGGTGATGCTTTTATCCATTTTCTCTCCACTGTTATCTTTAGTGTTAATACATTTTATTTGCAGTCAAAATTTATTTATTTTTCTCTGAATTTTAAAGCATCTGAAGTTAAAAGGCAACTGCTTGTAGCCGGGTACTCGGTTTTATCCAATAAAATAAATCTTCCCAAATGCAATTTAAAGAAAAGTAAAAATAAAATAAAAAAATGCTGGAGTTGTGAATGTAGGGTTTCTCATTTCAGAAAATTTTCCTAGTAAAATCCGCCAAACCGTTGGAAAACTTTGGGATGGTTCTTTGTTACTTATACAAAAAAGCATCAGGAATACTTTAAATTAGGAAAAAGTTTATAAGCGACCATGATTTCGACAGGAGTGGGCAGGATTGGTCAAACCTTCTCTGGGATTAGAGAGGGTATGCTGTTAATCTTTAGGAGTAGATGGGATTGGGCAAAGTTGGTAAGACTTGCTCTGGGAGTTGACAGGATTGGTCAGAGTGTCTCAGGAAATGGGTGGAATTGGTCAGAATATTTTAGGGAGGTATACAGGGTTGGTTGCACTTGTTCTGGGAATAGTCACGATATGTCAGACATCCTAAGCCAGGTGCACATTATGCAATTTTGACCACAGATTTAAAAAAAGATTGCTCTAATCCTAAATTAAAATGTATAGTCCCCCCTGATGAAATTCTGGCATTGTCAGAGGATTTCAGACTCTTTTCTGCAGTGAGAATTCTCCCAAAAGGAGCGGCGAACATGATGACGCACTTCAAACCCCCTCAGGGAAAATGTCGGTACGAGTCAGGTGGACAGTACAGCAAAAAAAGAAACTGTTATTAACAAAATTAAGGCTACAGATTTTGTCACTTTTGTTTGCTGCCATCTACTGTACCATTAGCGAGAGAACGCGTATCTGAACGTATCACAGCTTGATGACGTAAACCTTCGGACAATTATTTTTCTATTGACAACTAATTATTTTTATTATGACAACTGAGATACTACAGTGTTTCATGGGGATCAGATTCGTACAGTCTGACAAGCAACATTCGCAAAGGACTATTAATGTCTTTTTAAACTGACTATTAAAGCTTAATGGAGTGGATGGGATTGGTCAAACTTTCTCAGGGAGTATATGGATTTGGGCAAAAAAATGTTCAGGAGTACACAGGATTGATCAGACCTTCCCTCTGAGTAGACAAGATGCGTCTGATTGGGATTAAAACGAGTCAGAAATCTAAGACAACTAAAAATGAGAATAAAAATAACACTGTTCTTGAACATCTGTATGTGATTGGAACATAGAAAATACTGTTTAGACTTAATTATTTATGGAGTAATTGATGACAGCTCTGACGTTCCACAACACACTCGTACATTTAGGTTTGTGTATTAATAAAATTATGTGGTGTTAGTTAACTGCACCGTCTATCTGCTTCACAGTCTCATCCTTTGCAAACCTGTGTGATTATGATTAGCTGAAAGGATTCTGCTTCATGTCATATGCTGTTTTGCCCATAGCAGATTTTTGATGGAATTATCTCTTCAGGGTCTGATTCAATATCTGTTGTACACAGATATTGGGTATGGGAGAATATAGACCAAAACAGCTTGGTTTATTTGCAGGACCGATTGGCATCGCTAGGGTGGAAAAACAACAGTTAATGGAGAATGTGCCTGGGGCTTTAAATTCATGGGAAAGTAACACTAAGTAACCAAAGTGGTCTGTTCCAAATAGAGAAGGGTTTTTTGAGTATCTACAAAGTAAAGACCCCCAGTGTTATGTAAAGAATGCTTGCTATCATGCCTTAGTACTGCTTAGTCCCACATGTATTTTGGTTAACCTATTTAATTTATTCCTTATTCTCTCTGACAAACTATGATTGTGCCTGTGGTCTTATTTCTAATTAGGTGTATTAGTTTGTGTTTATTACAGCCTTTGGGACAGAACTTTGAGTGTATTTAATTGCACATGAATTCACATCAATGCACACGGTTGAGCAATGTGGGCAAAACATAACCTACTGTACATTGTTATTCTTCAAATAGCTTGCAATATTGTTGTCTGCCACAGATGGCAGAAAACAGCGTTCCAACATTGCATTATATTGTATATATTGTATATTGTATAAATGGTACCCTACAGTACATCTCACTGATTTTCTGTGTGACTCTCTAATGGCTTTAAATGTACAATAAAATGTGTAATTATATAAGATACAGCTACACTGTTGACTATAGTAAGTGATTTTAGACATAAAGTAGCTCATGACTTGTAGTACTTTCCTTTATATACTAATATAAATAAATTCAAAAGAGCATTTCTGTCCCTTATATACTGTGTAAGTTTTTCACAAAGCTTGAGACATTTCTGCACTTTGTGAACCTTTGCTGTTAGTTCAGACCTTAAAGTGAGTTTGCAGAAACATTATAACTTATCAAATAAAGTTTTTTGTCTTGGTATTTTTATTTTTTTTTTGACTGGTTTTGTTGTCAGTGTCAGGAAGAATGGCAGCCACTGCCGTACCTCATTTTCTCTTTTTTAGATAGGAGCAAATTGGTTTTTAATGCTCCAAATATATAAATATTACATTTACATTTATAAATATGTAACCTTATGTACCAAACTTTTAAACGCTGACATTTTTTTTATTGATGCCCACTTTAAAGACTTTGTTTTGGTTTTTGTTGTCCCACAAATTTTATGTAAATATGTGGTATATAAATATGATAAGTTACAGAAACTGATTTTTTAGCACAGCAAACATATAAAGAATAAATGTCCATTTTGGAAAGCTATTTTGGTAATAAAGAAAACACTGTTCACTTACGTTTATTAACAGTTGAACAATTTTATTATCAAGGTTGTCATGTCTTTAGAGTCTATCCTGTGAACAGTGACATTGCAGTTCTTCACAGGACAACTTGCACACACACACGTTCACAAACCCATTCACACCTAGGGTCAATCTGCCTACTGGCATGTTTATGGGAGGTGGAAGGAAACTGGAGATCCTGCAGGAAACTCGTACAGGAAAAACATGTGAAGCACCTGGTATTAACACGTGTACTTGGTAATCCAAATGTAAATGGGATGGCAGTGATCCATTCACTTGAACTATATTCAGAAGGGGTTAGAGATGGCAAAAAATCGCCAGTTGAGCGACTGCGTTGTTGCAATTAGCAGGAAATTATTTTATCATTAAGAGACTGGAAAAAGTGCTGAATTTACATAAATCTCTAGTGCACACCCATAGCATTTTGCAGAGTCTTATGGCTGTAACAGCAGAACCAAGGTAAGATGCTGTTTTAAAGATTCTTTCGTTATCTCATCTGACTGTGATTTATAAGTTTTTTTTAGCAGTCCACAAAAGCAAAGCGGTTGATACATCCTAGACATTTCTGCCCTGTACAGCACAGTCATTTCTTACTGAAAAAAGAATGCAGTGAAAGGGTAGCGTAATTAATGTGCCCCACAACCTTCCAGTGTAAATGATATATATTCAAAAATACTGTATTATTAGATGTATTATATGTGTTAAATATCCTATTTAATTAGTTACCATGAACCTTTCACTAATGGTATATGGTAATGATAATGGTACATATCTGGCCTATATTGTTCAGTATTTGTTAAATAACTGAACAGAAGTTAAGTAAATGTTTGGGGTCAAATGTCGAAGAATAAGGTTTTGACTAGTTTACTGGTCTTAAAATAGTATGGTTCCCTGGTGGTCTAGTGGTTAGGATGCGGCGCTCTCAACGCTGCGGCCCGGGTTCGTTCCCCGGTCAGGGAACCAACCCCAGCCATTAGGGTTGCACAAGCCTTAGTGCCGGTCCCAAGCCCGGATAAATGGGGAGGGTTGCGTTAGGAAGGGCATCCAGCGTAAAAACATGTGCCAAATCAAACATACGGATGGTCCGCTGTGGCGACCCCTAATGGGAGAAGCCGAAAGAAAGTTTTAAAAAACTGGTCTTAAAATAGTAATTTTTTAAGAATTTGTTTTTAATTTTAATGTCAAGTTAGTGATTTTTCTTGACTTAACGTGAAAATTCAATAGTGTTTACTCATTTAGGACATTTCATTGGTTGGTATTGTGGAACAGAAACATTGAAAACCCCTGGTTTACTGGTTGACTGTGGTTTAAATGTTTCCTTCTTTGGAGTCTGGATTGGGCGTAGATCTGGGACACTCCAGCATCAGGTGACCATAAAACCAAGCTGAGGAACTGCAGATTCTCACTTCGAAACATCTGATCATCATCAAAGGCATTATAGACTTTAAGGGACTAGTTTTATACACATTACATGACAAGCTAATTGTCTAGGACATAACACAGAAGAACTTTTTTTGGGGGGGACAAGATCTTCTGAAATGGCTTTTTGGCCCAAAAGAGAAAGGTAAGAGAGAAGTTTTGCCCGGCTGCTGCGCAATGTTGTAAAATCCTAAGTCAACATATGAAAGAACAAACTGAATTATGATGACTTTGTGTAATTTATCAGAATGGAAGGAAATATCTTGTCTGTCTGATAGAACCACCCAACGTAGCTGCTGTGTAGTGTCAAGGGTGGGGTAAACCGCTTTATGTCGGGGGTCATAATTACTCCCAACACAGGAAATGAGCACAATCGAACTAGCGAGACAGTAAGATCAAGACGTTCACCAGAACGGAGTGAGCACTTATAGTTGATGCGGTCTGAACAACTGTGGGTCTTCTTTAACATGAACTTGCTTCCTCAAACTCACACAAAGATCCTTACTCTCAATGGTGAGATGTCACGCCGAGACCAACGCTACCGGAGTCATTTAAAAGGCAGAATGTAAGTCCACAAAAACTCAATGTGAAAGCGAGGATGAATAGTTCCTTTCTAGTTACTTTGTAGAATCAGCCATGATGCAAAGTCGATTTGTGCAGCAAATTACTGAACTCAAGTTTGAAAGGGTTTTGTTCACAATGTCGTCTTATTCTTATTAACAAACTATATTAAGTGTGTATTTTGAGTTTTCAGTTGGAGTGGGTGTGCTTAAGTTTTAGTTTCACTTCCTTTTTTGGTTTACCATGGATAATTTTCAGTTTGGTTTTGAAATGCCCTCATAAGAATCATAAGAACAATGCTGATGTTCATTGTTCAGTATAGACAAACAAAAAGTTTTCTTTGGATAAACTTGATTTGATTGCAAGATGTGTACTTTTTCATATCTTTTCTTATGTTATGATATCTGTATTAGTATTTATCATCAGTCTATTGAGGTGCAAATTGCTTACTGACTATCTTAATGTGTTTGCTTCTTGTAAGCACACTGCTAGCTCTTCCTTAAAGTTCTTCTTCTCTGTCATTTCTGTCATCTCTCCTCTGTAAAGGAAGTCCTGGCTGATCTCTCATTTTAAGATTAGCACTAACTAGCTGCTTAAATATAATTATATATAATGAATCTCTTCAGGCTAGCTCTAAAAATGTTAAACTGAAGCGATTCGGTTGATCTCTTGTCTATTCATTTAAATTTCATTTGATTGTTGAAATTCTTTGATACTTTTGTCGTTTAAAATACGTGTATCTTTTTTTAGAGAACTTTTAGAGCTGTTGTTTCTAAAAGATGCATATGTTATAATCTATTTTTTTTTTTACTTTACTTTACTAAATGTATGGTTTTCAAATTCTGTAATTTGTGTTTTATGTTGATACATGTATATTTACTTGTGTTATTAAGTCAACCTTATATATTAAGCACATTTAAACCGCAGAAGTACTTTAAAAAACAATCAAAATGAAGATCAGTTAAAATATACAACAGGAAACATAATTATACATTAAACATTTACCTGTTACAATGGATTAATAACCCTATTGAAAGCTGCAGTTCAAATATCTTTAATGGAGTTATAAAATTAGGCATTAAAGGAACTTACCTCACATAGAAAGGAAGATTGTTTCAGAGTTTAGGACCTACCACAGAACAACCGAAATCTGTCAAAAAAAGTTGGTCAGGTACATTTTTGTTTTATTATGTCTTGTTTATCAACTTGTACTACTAGCTAGCCCTGATATACAACAGTAATTATCTCTGGTTCTGGTCAAATGCTAGCATAGCAACCTCTAAAGAGCACATGCTACTTTCATTTCCTTACTGGAAGCAGTGAGGTTAACTGTAGGTTACAGATGCATTACAGTAGAAGAACGTAGTAGAAGAAACTAAATGTTTCTATTAAGGATTAAATAAGGCTTATCCTTGTTTTCATCAAATCAAGAGATTAGAGTGCAAATGAAAGCACTCAACTATTGTGAAGGATTGTGTGCTCATAGCTGTAAGAAGCTGTTGACTAGTCAGGGGGAAATGCAGGCAGATGATGAGGCAAAATAAGCTTTCAGTGTGAGCGTATATCAGTCTGGAGCTAAACATGGCGATTGAGGTTACATCCATATTGATGCGGATAGGTCTGAAAACAATGTTTTCCTTTCAAAATGCTCTCCGTCCATGCTAGCATTTTTAAAAACGATTTTCAACAATGTAAACTTCTTCAGAGACTGATAGGTCTAAAAGCGCATGCATCCCTGTACTGCTCATGTGTAAAAATGTAAGAATCCTTGGCCTGTGTCATTTCGTCCATTCCAGAGTGTATTTAACCTTCAGGTTTTCTGAATCGATGCAGCAATTTCAAGGGTTGAAGTAATTGCTGCGGGTATCCCATGACTATATAGACTATGAATTCTGAGTTGAATCGGTCATGTGACTGGGCCACATGACTAAAATAAGACCACTGTGTTTTAATATCTTTTATAATAATTGTTTTTTCCATTTACACTACAATGAGAAAACGGCAAGTGCTTGCAAGGTCATTTTTAAAATGTTTGCTGTACGAAAAACATTTTCTTAGTGTAGGACAGATCGGTAGAATGTGGAGAAAAAAGATGAACACCAAACCTCGTTATCAACTAGAAAAAACTTCTCTTATGCTACTTTAAATTACAAGGCTGGCTTGGACAGACATGAGCTTCCATGCTACATGCTTCGACTTCCTTGCTATGCGTCCATTTTAATCTTCTTTTTCTTTCGGCTTCTCCCATTAGGGGTCGCCACAGCGGATCATCCGTCTCCATACCCCCCCCTGTCCTCTACATCTGCCTCTTTCAACCCAACTACCTGCATTTCTTCCCTTACCACATCCATAAACCTCCTCCTTGGTCTTCCTCTTTTCCTCCTTCCTGGCAGCTCCATCTCAGCATTCTCCTACCGATATAAAATATCCGTCTATTTTAATATAAATGTATAAATAGAGTAATATTGCACACATAATTTAGCAAATATATCTATAAAAGAAAACACCTAACCTGGTAAACGTTATTTGTAGCCTGTATGGCTGTAAATTGAATACAATTTGTTAATTTTGTATGAAATGAAGTCAACTGATTAGTCTTTGCTGGTGTGAAAAGCTATAAAGCAAGCAAGCGGGCCCGGTTTGTCTTTTACTTAAATCTAGCTCTGAAAGGTCATTTGGCTGTGGTCACTGAGGCCTCTATTCCATTCAGCCTTCTGTGCTACATTTAAATCAACTCTCCATTGTCCTGCGCCTTTTCTATTCACTGAAAAAAGCCTGCAGTCCTTTGATAAGATGTTTGCTCCAAAATACTGACCTTTCTCCCTCTCTATTAGCACACATTAAATAAATGCCCTTCACTGTTTTTTCTTTAGAGCAATGCACTTTTTAATATTATCATATCTCTTATCTGGGCAGGCTGGTGCTCAGAAAGATTTCATGCAGACTTGTGTACTGTCAAGCTAAAGTGAGAGGGTGTGCCTACCTATTGGATATACTGTAACATGCACAAAAAATGCAAAAGAGAGCTTAGCAAGCACAAAGAATCTGCTGGTGCATGTGCTATTTAAAAAGTGCATCCATTTAAGTTCCTTCACCAGCCTGCTTACTTACTGAGGTCTTTATTTTAGCACAAAGACACAAACGATTCATCTTCAGCTTGTGTGAATTTCTAAGAGGAGTATGTCTTGTTTAGAGAAACTTGAAACTTGTACACCTTGGGCATGGCTGCACGCATGAAAATCAAGCGCTGTTCCTCGTTTGCATATGACCTGCATGATAACTTGCTATGCATCCAAAAAATTCCTGTTTTTTTTTTTTTTCACTTTAGTTCAGTTGAATAAATAAATAAAGCAAGCAAGCTAGTGCATGCATTTCCCAAACCTGCATGCATAAAAGTGAATTATGGAATTGTGCAAATGATCCATGACTTGGAATGAAAGCAAACCTGAAATTGGTCTTGGGTGAGAATTCCCTAAAATGTGCAAACTCCCATAAACTAAATGCATACATCCAATCAGAGTAGAGCAAGCATGAAAGATAAGCAGAATATACTACACAATAGGTTTTAGATACTAGTATACTAGAGCACGGCTCATCGATTAATTTAGATATACTGTTAGATTCTTATAGAGCAAATGCTATTTTAAATGTTTTATTGACCTGACAATTAGTCCTGCCCCCTAAAGGGTTGCCTCTGTTTAGAAGCTCATAAGGTATGCATAAGTTTCAGCAAAAGTGAATTAGGGGAAGTTGAAGGCTTCTTGCAATTTATCTTGGAGGCAGTAGAGGGCTCTAAAAAAACCTCAGCAAAACAATCAGTAGGCACATAAACTGGAGCCTGAATAAAATTAGTTCTTCATTTAAAAAAAAAGTATATCATCTTGTCATAGGAAGGGAGTCTTGAGTCAAGAAAGCACCTTTTTGTACTTTTTAATGCAGGAAGTTTTTGCTTGTTACTGAGTTGTTGTTTTTTTGTTTTATGAAGGACAAATACTGTATATAAGATGAGTTGATACAGAGTATAAACTGCTTTTTATGATTGGTTATCTATCTATCTATCTATCTATCTATCTATCTATCTATCTATCTATCTATCTATCTATCTATCGTTAATGTTTTCTGTTCTTGCAAGTCATAGGTTTTTTTTGTGCTAATTTCTTTGTATTGTATTGTATTGTTGAGGGCACATGAAGCCCGTACACACTGAGGTACTGCTAGGGTTAATATAAAGCTGCTGAGCTTGCCACCTTGAGTGCTGCCTCCCGCTGACTGGCTAACGGATTTCCTCAGCCAAACCTTTGGGAGGAGCCAGCCAGAGGATGATGTCATGCTTTTGCTAAAGATAATGACATCATGCACTCATTGATATTCAGCTCTTCTAAAAAAGAAGAGAAGTAGAGGGAGAGGAGGCTACGAGAAAGAGCCTTTCTCGTTTCATTGCTCCAATGTCTAATCTTTCATTTATTCAAGAAATCCTTTTTCATAAATCACTCTACGTATGAACGTAGTGCATTCAGCCATTGTGGTGCTCTTGTTTAAGATAACGGAAGTGAAGAATTGGTTTCCTTGTTCCTTGTCAGTTCTGAAAGACTGTTCAGAATAAATCTTTTTTTTTTTTTTTTTTTGTAAGAGGTCAGGATGAGGAGGCCACATTTCCGCAGATCAAGTTGTGCGTGTAGATTTCACAGAGCCTCCGGTAGTTGCTGTATACATTAAATAATCCAGACCACATCTGAGCTGGAAAATCTGATCCCCTAAAGCTTAATTTCCGGTGTAAGCAGTGCATTCTTGACCTGAATGTTTTTCCTTTCTGACTATATAAGTACCATTGCTTTGATAAATTTCTAGCCATTTTTCTTCAATTTAGTTTAACTTGATCTGTGTTTATAGTGATTGTTTGACTAGATGATGAGATGACTAGATCTGGACTATAATGGAACATATAAATGCTCTATCCATTTTTTAATGTTTCTAATCTTTTTTACTTCCTTTCTTCATATGTGACGCTTTTTATTCACCATTTTATCTAGCTGACCTGAAACAACCATTACACCTGTCAGACATTGACAGTTTAACAGAAATAGAGAAAATCTGTTTGGCTCTCTGATCTGGCTTTTTAACTTTTCAACCTTTTTTTTTTCTTTTTTTTGAAGTTTCTCTGAAAATGAAAATAAAACAAAACAATTCGGTGCTTTCCAATCAAATTCTGGGTAAATGCCTGTGTTACGTACCTTCTGTTGCATAACGGGTTTTTTTGGTTTCCCATTAGGCAAATAGAATCAATAACCAATATTAAAACAAGCCACAAAACTAATTATAAATCAAAAGCAAAAGTTACCCTCTACCAGTGTCACTCTGTGTGAAAGCAAAGTGCTTCTGGTAAATGGAGCTCAATCAGCCTCCATAGGAAAACCTCTGAGTGTAATATTCTACTTGCTGTTTATACACAAAACCACTTCTTGCTCATCATTCTATCAAATGTGTAGCTCTGTTTTAACAACCCTAATCTTCAGTCATCGACTGTTTATTCAGGCTTTTAAAAATATGACGATAAGAATGTTCTGACAGATGCAATGGTACATTTTTGTACTATTTTATTGATTATTTTCTAAAATACATTTTTGGAAAGGTCCTCTGTTAGATTGAAATGATTTACAATTTACAACCTTTTAATTTTTCTGATATGAAAATGAGAGAATGAATCAAGTGGATGTATAATTTAGTTCACATACTATCAGATGGGGATTTTAAAATAGACACAAAATGCATCTGAAAAATTCCCCACTTGTGCACTGATACGGCTTTGGCCTTATCTGAGGGTCATGTAACCTCTTCAGAATCTCATATTGCATTGGACACTCAATGAATGGAGAATGAGAACTATTCAGATATTAAATATACAACTGGGTTTTAAAACTTTATTGTTGGTATTCTTTTGAATTTGTTCAAAGAGATCCGGATGTCTTCTAGTAATCACTCTGTTCTACGTTTTTATTCTAGCAAATGTTAAATATGCAAATAATTTTTCAATTCAATGTGTTTAAGTCTGTCTCAGTCAAGTAATATACTTTAGGCAGTGTATCTGGTGCAAGCTTAGTGTGCCTGATTATACCAGCCCACTCTTAATTACATTTGTTAATACTGTCTATTGACATCAAGTGTTCATTTATCTGGAAAATGTCAGGCTGAAAATTTCAATTTCAATCAAGTTTCACATCTAAGTCATTTTTTTTTTAGACAAGATTACAGTGTAAATTGTATTGTTGCTTTTAAAATTTAATTTAAAATTGCTGTGAACTGTCATTTAACAGACTATCAAGATTAACAAGATTATCAATACTGGGTCCATTATCTGTAAATGCCTGGCGAATATATGGTATGTGCCTTCTTTAACATAAATTCCTGTGCATTAAACTTCGCACCTTTTATGTGGAGATGCATTTTAGCCCCATTCACTCAACTAGCTACTGCATTAAACAGGACATAAACCTGTAATATGTGGTCAAGTAGATTGAAGTGGAAGCTGCAAGCAGACACTCCACACGGACACTAAAAGTTTAATTAATAAAGTGCTCATGCTGATTCCCATTGGGAGCTGAAATGAATGGGATGCAAAGTCCAAAGTGGTCCATTCAGAATAAAAGCCAGGCTCAGGAAAACAATGACTCATTGTCGGATGAGCCAGACTTCTTAGATGGAATTGGGCCAAACAGGAGGAAATCGTTAACCTACTATTCATTTTACTGATACTCTCCTCTGATGAGATAACAGAGGCCTGGGAAGCTAACATCAATAACTCATTTAATAAAAGGGCTGTCATTTTAGCAACACCTTGCATTGTTTTTGCAGGATGTTAGTCTTTAGACAAATTATTTCACTTGAGTCTGGTAGTTTCTGTCATGAAATGTGGCAGCAGACCACATTCTTTCACAGGAAGAGGTCATTTCTCTGACAATACAAACACCCAAACCACATTATTCTGGTTACTGACTTCACTACACAGGTTTTAAAGTGGTAACTCTGTTAACATTTTAAACTTACTGACTATATTTTGCTCATTGTATTGGTTGTTTTTGTATGTGAAACTGGTGCATGTATTTGTTACATACAAGATTCTGAAGATTGTTGCCAGATAAAACACAGGGTGTCTCCCAAAGTGTTACAGAACAACTGAGAAATGAATAGCCATAAGCATGTCTGTATAAGAAGACTTTACAGTGACAACAATATCTAAATTTCTACTAGTAATTTGGGTGTCCTAAAGTTGTATTTTTTTGGGGGGCAAGCCATGTTCCACATACAGTGCATCTGGAAAGTATTCACATTTTGTTATGTTACAACCTTATTCCAAAATGTATTAAATTAATTATTTTCCTCAGAATTTTCAGTTCAATCTTTACCTTTACCTTTTGGCAAACTGTTCTACTGTTCTGCAAGTGTAGCCAATTTAATTGCCTGCCTAGTTGCCTGGCCAGATTGTCATGATACTCCTCACTGTAATATGGCTGTATGCTTTACACAGAAAGAGTAGTTAATTTAATCAACGTCAAATTTTACAAAATAAATAAATAAAAGAAAAACTAAAAGCAGTATGACAGAGGAATTATAGTGGCACTTTTTCAGCATCATTACTCATAGTCTTGCATTCTTTGAATTTTCTTTCAGGTTCATTGCAGGAAAGCATGCTTGGGCTCACCCTGCTTTCTTGAATAGATTATCCCTTTAATCCCCATCTGCCTAATCCCCAAACGATCAACATTTATATATTGCATACCACCCCCCAACACACAATTATAACACACTTGCAAATGAATAACTGTACATTTGTTGTGCACAAATGTATATTTCATCACATATAAACATAGTTTTTCAATTTCGTCTTATACACATACTTCAGTCAGGATTATTATACAAAACCAGGATTATTTTTTGCTGTGGTGAATTTTCTTGATACTTAATGTACAGCTCGGTTCTCTCTGGTTTTTTAAACACCAAGGATTAGATCCATCACCTGAGATTTGCGAACTGTGATCCAGCTTTGATCTCACAGACCTGTCATTGCCTAAATGTGGGCCCTCTGTGTGGGGTAAGAGGAGTAGGCAGCTTATGTGTATGTGATATAATTTTGACCAGGGACTTTTACTTGTCATCTAACAGCAGCACATTAATATGCAGAGCAAATCTTCTGCAAAATTATTCATCTACTTACAACCCCAGAAGCATGCCAATCGACTTTTTGAGGCAGGGAACCAATCAGACTGTAAGACTTTTTATTGCAATAAATTCCAGGAGAATACTGATTACATAAATCATTAAAAATACAGTGGACATTAAATCTAGTAAACGTTTCTATTGAGATTTGTTCACCGTGTGAATTTAACGTAAGTGTGACTTAAATATCTACCAGAATGATAATATTGTCACACCCTACAGCTTTGTTAAAAGATAGATGAAGGTCTGTGAGGAAGTCTCTACTGAATCACAGTTTAGTTGATAAAGCCACACTAGTCTGGACAGGAAGCTGTGTGTTAGATAGATCTCTAGGTTCCTGAGGGAACGAGACGAAATCCCGAAATGCGTTGGGAACGCGCCCAAGTGTTCACGCTCTGAAATAATGTGTGTAATCAGTCAAAAATTGGACGCTGGCCGTCACCGGTGACGTCACGACCAGGAGTATAAAACACATATTAGTAAGGGCAGCGGCAGCTTCTGTAAGGGAGTAGAAATCATTGCAGGGACACCGGAGGTATGGCATATAGACGCAGCATCTCGTTCCCTCAGGGAACTAGGGTTACATACATCTTTGGGTACGTACATAACCTTTCAGGAACTCAAACTGTGTCGAAACGCTTTGGGATTGAGTGTCCAATCACGCCAGACTGACCAGTCCCTGCCTAGTGTGTGTCTGTCAACACAGCTAGAGGAGGACTGAGGGGGCAGGAGTGGCACTGCGGTCTAGGTTTAGAGCAGCGTTAGATATGTCTTGGAGGGAAACTCCAGAGGACCAAGATTTTGAGGCAGCCGGGGGCCTCAGCCTCTGGGTGCCAAGGAGAAAGCGTGTAACAATTGGGTCTCTGCCCAAAGATTGCCCAGCCACAGGGGCGTGATAAGTACGGTACGGACCAACACGTGGTGACCTCTGAGATCCCCACCCCGTGAGGGACGCATCTGTCGTTAGTGTTAAGCGATGACCGGGTACTCCCAGCACGGGGCCTAGAGATAGGAACCGGGGATCTCTCCAAACATCTAAGGCACGTAGGCATCGCCGTGTGACCTTGATGGTGCTGAGGAGGTTGCCCCTCTGTGAGACCCCACGGGTCCTGAGCCACCACTGAATGGGTCTCATGTATAGCAGGCCAAGTGGAATCACACTAGATGCAGCTGCCATAAGCCCTAGCAGTTTCTGGAACTGCTTGACAGTGAGAGGCTGTCCTTCTCTGACCTTCCTGACAGCTGTAAGGATGGCTACAATGTGGGCAGGGGAAAGCTGGCTTTCATTTATTTTCTTTTTTCGTTTCTTTTCTTTTCTTTTCTTTTTTGACAAACAATCTGACAGACAACACAAACACACAGAGCGCTTCATCAACAAACAGAAGCTGCCGCTGCCCTCACTCATATGCATTTTATACTCCTGTTTGTGACGTCACCCCACCGGTGATGGCCAGGTCCAATTTTTGACTGATTACACACATTATTTCAGAGCGTGAACACTCGGGCGCGTTCCCTAAGCGTTTCGATGCAGCTCGAGTTCCTGAAAGGAAACTGATGGATCTTGTCCTCTTGGGACCTGGTTTGATCGACCTTTTTAGTCTGTAATGGAAAATGAGTGTGGGGGCACAGTCAAGTGAGACAGAGGTCAGGAAGAGATGCTAAAGTCTATTTATCCCCATCTCTGTCATGTTCCTCTCGGTCAGTTGTCAAACACAAAGCAAATACCCACACATGGGTACAATTTACATTTGTTGTATTTGTATTTTTTTTGTTACCCTGTCATGCATCTAAAGACAAATTTTATCTATTAATCACTCCATATTTCCTATTGATTATTTTTTCTGTGTAATTGCAAGTATTAGTCTTTTAAGGTTTGAGAAAAGAACATATTTGTTGAGCAGCTTTGCAGATGTCTTGGAAACTGATGTAGATTTGTTCCCAATGAGAGGAGATTGTTACGAGAAAAAACTCCTGAAGAAGACATGAAGAAACCTTGAGAGAAACCAGAGTTTAAAGGGAACCCGCATAATGAGATTATGATGTAATTTCTCATCTACAGCTGTGTACTGCAAAGTATATAATATATAATTTATATATATTTTTTATTATTATTTATTTTTTTATTTTGTTTCTCCGGAAAACCCAACGGATGTCACTGTGACTGAATTCTGACCAACCAAAGACTGTTTAATTGTACCAAGGCATTCTTCCTGTAAAGGTTATTAAGAGAAAAATGTTTTTATCACATACTGAAGGCATTGAAAGTTGTTAGCTAGTTGTGTGCCCTAGTGTAACAGACATAAGTCAATAATACATTCAATTTGTGTACATAACTGTAGATATATTATATATATATATATATATATATATATATATATATATATATATATAAAATTAGTAATTTAAATGGCTATAAACTGCTTTGTCTGATTTTGTCTAAAGACCTAGCAGCAGTTAGTCAGCAGTCTGGAAAGTGACTGTTTACTATTAGATAACATCGACATAATTATCTTTTTGACCTCAACTTCATTTTTTTAATGTTCTGTTTTGTCCAGACTGAAGCATTGCAGTCATAACAACATGCCTGTCGTTGTTGTTCTCTATCCTCCAGATGCTGTGAATGCAGTGCCTCTCTGTCACGCTGGTACTATGAAAAAGATGGACGTCTCTTCTGCAGGAAGGATTACTGGGCTAAGTTTGGCGAGCTGTGTCATGGCTGCTCCGAGCCCATTACCACCGGGCTCATTATGGTAATGAATACATTATTATTCATGAAACATTTGAAAACTAGTCTTTATAAAATGCTTATGTGACTTATGATCCAGTAGAAACTTAGTATGTGGGACTGTGTCTCTTGTTATTAACTAATAATCACACCAGACTTCTGCACTTTTCTTACTGTTGCTCAATGTGCATCTGAAAAGAAAAATTAACTTGTGTCTTTAAAAAAAAATAAATAAAAA
>JAAIIK010000425.1:2769566-2791136 GCA_014706435.1 Silurus glanis
TATATATATATATATATATATATATATATAAATAATGTGATGTGATTTGTGTATCACAAAACATTGAGTGTCCTGATATGCAATTAATGCTCACTTTATTAGGAACACCAGCACGTTATGCAATTATCTAATCAGCCAAACATGGGCCATCCGAATGGGTGAAAAAATGTGATTTCTTTGGTTTAAACAGTGGATTCATAATTGGTGCCTGGCACTCTGGTTTGAGTATTTCTACTGCTAATCTTCTGGGATGCCAATAAATGGAAAAGCAACAAGTCAGCAACAATTCTGCAAATGGAATTGCCTTGTTGATGAGAAAGGTCAGCGGTGGATGGCCAGGCTAGTTTTAGCTGACAAAGTCTACAGTAACTCACATAACCACTCTATAAAATTGTGGTGAGCAGAAAAGCAGTTCAGAATGCACAACACATATTAAAGTAAAGTATTAATATGGATAATCTAAAACCGCAAAAGGTCATGTCACCTTTATTTTTTTAAAACTGAGGTTGCTGTGGGCACAGGCTTTGCCCAAATTGGACAGTTGAAGACTGGAAAAACACAGCCTGGCCTGATGAATCTCGATTTCTGCTGTGGCACACAGATTTTAGTGCCAACAGCATAAATCTATGGAGCAATCCTCTAGGTTGGTGGAGATGGTGTAATGATGTTGTGAAAGTCTTCTTGGAATACATTCATCACTTGAATGCCATTGACTATTTAGGTGTTGTTGCTGACCATGTGCATCTCCTCCTAAACACAATTTACCCATTTTCTAGTGACTACTTTAAGCAAGACAATGCAGCATGTTGCAAACATACTCTCAAACAGGCCGCATGAACATTTATGTTAAAATAAGTGTTCTACAGGGGCTTTTACATCCACAACGTCTAAATTTGGGATGTGATAGAAAAAGAGATTTGCAGCATGAAAGTACACCTGAAAAATCTGTAGGAATTTTGTAATGCATTCATGTCAACATGGACCAGAATCTCAAAGGAATGTTTTTAGATTTTGAGGTATTCTTAACAAATTTTTTTCTAGAGCAAATGAAGACCCTACCCAATATGTGTAATGAATGAGTGTTTTTTTTTTTTTTTACAGTATTACAAATTCAGCTACTGGAAGTTTAGGGATTTTTCTTCTCCTCACAGGCTCAATAATGACAGTTCTAAGATTTAAACTCACATCCTTCTGGTAACTAGTACAGAAACAAACCAGACAACACTTTGAACCCACTCATAGTCTTACCATCTATCAACACTCAACTGTTTTTTCCATCTCAGACTAGCTTTAGATTTCACACAGCCTTTCCTGTTACATCGAACAACAGAACAGCACTGATGCAATTATGAGCGCTCTGTCACACGTGTCCTTGGGGTCCCATGAATTAAACAGTAATCCACTGTTTTCCAGCTCGGGATGTTGAAAGAGGCTGTATGTATAATTCAAGGAGAGAAAAGATAATGATCACGATGAGAACTTTTGTGTTGGTTGTGAGATGGGGCGCTCTTGTCTTAAGTCATGGTTTGTTAGCTGTTTTATTCAGCATTTGTGATTCATTATCTGACATTGATTATATTATGGATACATGGAAATGTATGCCATATAAAGTTATATTCTTTCATTTTGCAACTTGTCAGCAATTTAAAGGAGGCCTTTATTCAGGTATTTGGCATTTATAGTTTATCAGGAAACTGGAGGGCAGAGCAGGAGCAGAGGGAAGTTTATTTTCATTTCGTCTTTTATCCCTTTCACACGATGTATAAATTAATAACATATGAATACAATATTTATATAATAGAACAGACTTTCTTTTAGCAGTGCTTGCTGAATAATAATTGATGTAAAATCTGTAAAGGCTGAGCTTTGACAAATCATTAATAAAAGAATGAATATAATAGAATTAAATAGAAGAAAAATAATATAATTGAGCCTCATTTGCGCTTGTGACGCAATAGAATAACTCTATAGCTATACTTTATAGCTCTTACGTATAATGTAACATTGACTGTTGTCACTGTTGTGTTATGTTACTCAAATGATGCATTAACAATTCTGGAATGACTTTCCTCACCAGTATATGATTTGTAAACAATTCTGTGGAACAATCAATACCTGCAAAATCAAGCCACTCATTTTAAGTGCCAGAATGTTGCCCAAGCATTTCGGTGTAGGATCTATTACATTATGGAATTACTGCATAGTATTATCAGAGGTCTAAGAACTTGGGTGAATGGAACAAATAACCTTGTGCTATCATGACATCATCTTTTTTTAGCAAAATACATGATTCATGAGTATTCCTCATGAAAAGACAGAAGACCAAAACCATTTTGCTGTACCTCCTTTGGAATTTGGTCACTTTAATCCCAGTCCACAGCCTGATTTATAGACACACTGCCTGTGCTGTTGAGTGCAATCACCATAATTAAACTCCCACTTTCAATACTATGTTAATTAAAGATGGTCAGGGCGTGCTGTTCCCTTGTTTACTTGCTGAGCTTCTTTTCATCTGAAGCATGCACATTATGGTGAACACTGTGGCTCTGAAAACACATGTGATAGACAATGGCCAGTCAGAATCTCAATAGTGGCCGTCAGTACAGTCCAGATAATTAATCACCTTCTTATTTCCTGATGAATTACAAATATTATAAATGAATTTCAAAGTATGGATTCTGATTCTCAGTGAGCCATGTTTTGGTATAGCTGCATGTACTGGGAATGGATTATGGTGATAAATGAAATGCTTGCTTTAATTTGGAATGGTTGAGAAAGTTATCTCTTTTACACTTTAAATACCATGCAATATGGACAGAACAATGGCTTATGTATAAACCATTTCTTTATGTGAAGTAATCATCGATATGTATATCTTGGATGTTACAATGGTTATAAACATTCTTCAGTCATACACATTTACAACATAAACTACCTGTTTTTATCATTCGTATTCATATCTGAATCCACTGCGCTCTTCATCTTCTGTCGTTCACAGTTAGTAATTTATATGCTGTGCAACCTGAGCCAAGACTACAGAGAGATCACACTTGGCACTCTCTCTGTCTTGCCTCTTGATTTTACAGCAGGACATCCAGAGCTCTCTGCAATAATGAACTAATGCTGAATTTCTGAAAACAAATATACCAAATTTCACAACATTGAGTGATGTTGATGTGGTATGCAAATGTCAGGAGAGACTATGGGTATAAACATTAGTAAGAATTATACATATGAGATCAATTTAAAAAATTTACCAGGACCGATTAACCACAAGGTTTGTGACAAGGACAAGATCCAAATGAATTTGGATCCATTATTGAGGCACAATAAAAGACTGTTGAGATTGACTCAGGTTTCAAAAGTGACAGTGGGTTAAAATTCTTAGCAAGACAACCACATACTGTAGAGAGAATATATACACCATCTAGGCATAAAATTATGACATTATAACATTATGACCGGTGAGTAAATAACACTGATTATCTCTTCATCATTGCTTCTGTTAGTGTGTGGGATACATTAGGCAGAAAGTCAACATTTTGTCTTGAAAGTTGATGTGTTAGAAGCAGGAAAAATGGGCATGTGTAAGGGTTTCAGAGAGTTTGACAAGGGCTAAATTGTGATGGCTAGACAACTGGGTCAGGGCATTTCTAAAACTGCAGCTCTTGTGCGGTGTTCTGGTCTGCAGTGGACAGAATCTATCAAAAGTGGTCCAGAGAAGGAACAGTGGTGACCCAGCAACAGGGTCATGGGCGGCAAAGGCTTATTGATGCACGTGGGGAGCAAATTCTGGCCCGTGTGGTCCGATCCAACAGATGAGCTACTATACCTCAAATTGCTGAAGAAGTTAATGCTGTTAATGCATCTGCTGTTTTGGCAGCAAAAGCCTTGGGTGGTTCCATGAAATTCCGGAGTAAGAACGGGCACTTTGAGGATGGATTGGACTGTAGTTAATGTCAACAGACTGCTACATTGACTCAGGACTACAGTTCGCTTCTGATCACCATCACTGTACCCCGCAACATTGTTTATCTACTACAAATGGACATTCGGTGCAACCCAGATGAGGATGGGTTCCCTCTTGAGTCTGGTTCCTCTCAAGGTTTCTTCCTTATGCCATCTCGGGGAGTTTTTCCTTGCCACAGTCGCCACTGGCTTGCTCATCAGGGACAAACTTACTTATAAAGAACGCTGCTTTAAGACAATGTTCATTGTTAAAAGCGCTATACAAATAAAAATGAATTGAATTGAAAAGGGGCCCAACACAATATTAGGCAGGTGTTGCAGTGCATATGCCTCTTATTATAAAAACAAATGCACATTTAAGAGTTGGGGTCAGAGATCGTCTAACTATATATATATATATATATATATATATATATATATATATATATATATATATATTTTTTTTTTTGCCAAGCGCTCATGACGCTGTAATTGCTCACTCCCATCTCAAGTTTAACACTCATACAGTAATATTATGAAATGGCGTGACACGCACATGTCTCTCCCGAGACGAGTGCATGGAAAGTACCTTTGTAACAAACATGACTCCCACTGGCATGAGGCAACACTCACACAAAGGGACTGTTTGTGTCTCAGTGTTGCCTAGATGCACGTTATATCCAAATCGAGCCTACGAATAAATAAGTTAGCTGTTCAACTGGTGCAATAGTATCAGACTTTTGCGTTTTTCCATGTCAGTCTAAGGTGTGTGGTTACATGTGGGCTTTCAGCTTTGAATGTGAAGACCAGGATATGATGGCATTCGTTAGTAGCTTGTTAGAGTTTCTAGTATGACAAATATTCTGTGGTTTCAACAGAAATAGATAAACACTGTATATGCTATGACATACGTTTCCTTCTGCTCGTGTGGTCTGGAACAGTATCAAAGTTTTAAAACTGAAACTGGTGGCTATATTGCTCAGTTTTTCTATTGCCATGGCCAAACATGAATTATATTCCAGTACTAAAATATAGCATAATATGAAGTCTGTCACACTACTTTTAGGATTAAGATTCATTCAAATGTAAATACATTTTCCGTGGTATATACTCTTACTCACACTCCATTACAAGTAAAAAGTCACCGATTCCAATTTGACTTCTTTATAAGATGCATCAAACCAAAACAGTTGTTTGTGAGGTTTTATTTCCTAAAAGAACCTATATTAAATCATAAATGTAGAGTAGACGGTAAAAGTTGCTTATTTCTTTGATGCTCAGTAAAACTAGAACGTAGTTAAAAATTAAGTACAGTAACGAAGTACATTTACTCATGTACCATACACTGCAATTTACTGGGGAAATGCCTTGCATTACTATCAAGCTTCAAAAAGAAGTAAGGCTGGTGTACATGAGACCAAAGTACAGCTGATTATTCATTACATGTCCTGTGATTGCAAAATATTTGCCACAAAATGAAGTCATTTTCTTGCAGTGTACTATATTATCTTTATAGAATCCATGGATTGATTTCATACACTTTTACAATTCAAATTTTACATCACATACATAACCATAAACAGTAGAACATACAGTGAAATAAAAGGGAATTTAAAAAAAGAACAATAGTTAAGATTTTATCTAGAATTAAAGTAATAATAGATAAAAAAAAATATAAATGTACTGTATAAAAGTAGAATTACAATACAATAAAATAAAAATAAAAAACGTTCTTGCCATGTTCTACATTCATGATGAATGATGATTTTAGTTTACATTTATTGTTCGGTAGAGTCACTAGCAAAAGTCTACTGTAGGCATGAAATCATAACATTTTGTATTTTTCGCTAGTTGCTCTGCCAGTTAGACAGTATTTTAAATCAAATCAAATTTTATTTGTCACATACACATACATACAGAGTTCGACATGCAGTGAAATGCTTTATACGACGGTCCGGCATGAGTGAATAGGGTGGGGAGAAAAAAGATATATATGAGAAAAAAGTGTATATACAGGATGCTTATAACAGTAAACATTCACAACAGTAAAAAAAGTATGATTGTCCTTAAAGTGACAGTGTGCGGTATGGTGTGGTATAAAGTGCACTGTGCTGTGCAAGTTCAGAGTTAAAGTGACAGTCCAGAGATTAAGGTGATTAAAGTGTCGTAGTGCGAAAAGAAAAAATAAATGTGCAGAAAAAGTGTGACGATGGAGAGAGAGTGGACAAGTTTTAGATCCTGGGTGTTTCCTGGTTCAAACTCCGAATGGCCTGCGGGAAGAAGCTCCTCCTCATGTTGTCCCTACAACATGTACTTTTACATTTGTCCGAGAGCCAGCTAGTTGTACTCGGTGGTGGAAAGTAAGGAAGTATTTTTACTTCCTTACTGTGATAAAGTACTATTTTTAAGTATCTGCACTTTATCTGTCAGAGTTTTTTTTATTTTGTAAAAAGTTTATTGCATTTGAATGCATTAGAGCTAAACAAATTATTAATATAAATTATATAGTAATATAAATTATTACGTATATTTCTAATAGAGTGAAACTTTTTCTTTTGATTCTTTAGTCATTTCAAAATCAAGAACTTTGACTTTTTCTGTAATAACATTTAAGGAATTTTACATTTACTCATATACAGATATGGTGAAATTCACCCAACCCTGGTTATTACAGTTAGTTGTGAGTTCATGGCAGAGGTGGGATGTAATTAAGTGCAAATACTTTGTTACTGTACTTAAGTAGATTTTTCTGGTATCAGTACTTTACTATTTCACTTTTTACTTCCACTTATCAAATTTTTTACACAAAATATTTGTACTTTCAACTTCTTACATTTTTAACCCAGGCTCGTTACTTTAGTTTTAATCTATTTGGTGAAATGTCAATATTTTTTCTTCTCATTGCACGCCGTGTACAGCCCATCAACCTTTTTCTTGTATGTGCGTGGCATTTTTTTAACCACTAGTGTATAATGTCCTGGCTCTTACACACCACAGACATAGGCTAATTTAGGAAGTCAGGGAGTCAGCGATGTAAACATGACTGAGAACAAAGACATTCCTGATCACATGATCATCATCATCTTTTCTTTGCTTGTGTTTTATATGGTGTCTGTTCAGCCTGGATACATTAATTGAATGAGAACATATTTAGTTAGTTTTGTATTAGTATCACAAATTTTATTAACGCGCAATTAATGCAGCGCTCATTTCTGTCTGACCGTTTTTATAAAAAATATAAATAAATAAATAAATACAAAAGTGGTAAAATAAAAACCTTCAATGCAACACACATTTATTTACGATGTTCTTTCTTTACTTAGATAAAAAATAAAAAAAAAATTTTTAATCAGTCAACTTTTGTTTTACTGATGCGCCAAGTCTCAAATCAAGCACCAAAATCCGCCATGATGCACACATACAGCAATTACACTCTGGGTCGACAAATGCACCGGCGTGTTTTGTGGTATTTTTTCTTCATTACGCTGAAACCAACTGAAATTACATTCTTCTTCTTTTTTTTTTTTCACCATACGTGTGGAAACATAAGAAAGGTTACATTTGGTGTCCTGTTATACACCATTATTACTTTCAAACATTTACAAGAATATTTTGTCTTAATGCTTTTTGTTAATTATGGTTTCACTAATAATAAGCATACATTTGCATAAAGCATCAATATTTGTCAATGGCCATGATTATTAGAGTATTACAAACCTGAAAAGTATTAATTGGCAGGTACATTTAGAACAAATAAAAATGTTTGATTAAGCTGTGATTAATCGTAAGTTAACTCGTGAAAATCGTGCGATTAATCACGATTAAATATTTTAATCAAATGACAGCCGTGATATTAATATGACATTAGGTCTAGTTACCAGTGTAACACTAAAACAGGTAGTAGTAATGTCTACTTTTCACTTAAGTACATGTCAGAGTCTTTTAAAACATGAGTATCTGTACTTCTACTTAAGTAAAGGATGTGTGTACTTTGCCACCTCTGGTTCATGGGAACTTGCAATCACCTTCCTCATCATGAACATGTCATGCAAGATATCATACACCTTCTCTAAATTATCATGACTGTATATGTTCAGTAGTACAACAAATAATAATACACAGTCATTGTCATGATGACTGGGTGATCCCATGATGTTTTTTGGTCACAATAAACTAGTAAACTAGTATTTTATTATTTTCATATAACTTTTTATTGTAAAAGTCAAATTTCACCATGTAGGATTTCAAGGCTGAAACACACATATGTTGTAGATGCCAGATGGACCACTTTCAAACCCTCCATGCATCTGGCCAGTTGTCTACTGAAACATGGAATGATTGAACAATAATCAATATGTAAAGAGCTCATCAGCAGAATGTGCCAATGTGCTAATTTACATCTGCTCCCTTCTATGTTGAAAGAATTTTGTTCATGAGTATGTTAATAAAATGTTGCCTAAACATTTTATTTCAAAAGCTGCTGAAATGAATGTAAGCAGTGACTGCAAACTGACCTCTGTTAAACACCGGACCAGGCTGGCTAGCCGGAAACCATTGATTAACATTATCCCCCTGACAACCCCACCTCTTTTCCACACACAAGCACACACCATACTGGTTTGTAATGCATTGTGAAATAAGAACCGTGCTTCCCCTCATTCATTCCTCTTACTGTGCAATTGACAAACAAATATGTCTTTAGGTCAATATGATAAAGACTGCAAATATGTCAGCATGGATTTTTAATTCAAGCATTTCCTAGGTTATATATTTTGCACTTATTGCTGTAAGCACTGTTAAAAACAGAACCTTTTACTTATAGTGTTATAGAGCATTGTGTTGTGGTTGATTGCAAGTTTGGTTTCCAGCCAGCCAACTCTCTGTGACAGTGTGTGAGCGATAAAGGGTATTCGGATGGGGGAAGGAGGCAATAAGACACTGCGCAGAAGCACATGGGTGGGCTCGGCAGGAAGTGATGAGGTCACAGAAAGATAGAGAAAGGGAGGTCGGGTGGAAAGCAAGTGGGGAAGCGGTGTGTGAGAGAGAAAGCAGAACGAGAGCAATGTGACATGCTTTCAGAGATGAACTCAGCGCTGGGGGCGTGGAGAGATCTGCCCAGAGAATTGCTTCTCCTCTCTCGGTCACCGGCTCTGTTTTGTTTTTTCGACACGGCTGCGTCTCACTAAAATGAGCTCAGACTAAACGCTGTCATGGTGGGCGACTTGTTTTTATGGGGATTTTGCTGTCTAAAATTGTGGAAAAGGGATAAGAAGGTAAGATGGCGTTTCTCTTTCTGCTTTGGGTGTCTGTCAGCACAAACCTCTCGAGAGTTCTCCTCGCATGACATAAACTATTCATGCGACACACATGGCAACTCGGGCAAATGAAAAAACAGATCGCACATCCATAGGGACGTTTATCGGGATGCTGTGTTTAGGGAATGGTTTTGAATATTCATGAGATGCGACAGTCCTTGCTTTCAAAATTGACAGGCTATTGGAAGTTGAGAATGTTTTATGATTATGAAAGCAAGCCATAGTTTCAGGTGGGACTGCAGTTTCTATAAATAGCCTATTTAGATCTGTGGATCTTGACCTGATTTTGTACTTGTCTGGCCAAATTTTTCATGCGCCAGTTGCAGTCTTGGCCTGTGTTGCACTGCTGCACTCAGCATCAAGTCATCCATTATGCATTTACATGGCAGAGATTGAGAGTTATTCTTATCAGAGCAATGCTGGAAGCATTTGCAGTATTTCTATTGTTTGCAGCTTAAATATTATATTAGTGATGTTAGTAATTCAGCACAGTGCCTAGACAGTCAGATGGGTCCAAAAGACTTTCTGCATCATCTATTATAAAGATGTATATGTCTGAGCTTACAAGACTGATGTCAGTGTAGTGTTTGCAGCTGCTAGTGATATTCAGTGAGTCACACACACACTAACATATACACATGGCAACGCTTCATCACCCTTAGTTTGAAACTTCATCTGGAAAATCCTCTACTTCTGTGGAATCTCCATCCACTTTGTTTATAAAGACAAATGACCGAGAAATGTGCATCACATGTGGGCCTGATTAGGCTAAGATGAATGATTGAGGCACTCAGTGAGGTTCTTTGACCCAATACATTTAACACTCTACATCTACAAGTTTTATGCTACTATGGGAGGTTTAACTGACCTTGTAGGAGCAACCCCTTTGAGACCTTCTACTGGGGAATGGCCAAAATAAAAGAAGTGTTGGGAAGTGTGCGCTCAACCGTTGTGGGTTTATTCTAGAGACCACAATGTTCAGAGTTCAAATTCCAGACTTGCCAAAAAAGCTAGAAAATATCCTTCAGCTATAGCTGCCTTGGTAGGTTTCTTTCTCACCTATAAGTGGCTTTGGAGGCTCATAAATGCACTTGATTTTTCAGCCAAACTCAATCCACAAATTTAGACTCTTCCAAGATGATCATGTAAACACTGCTGTTTATACCACAAGACTGTTGATTCTTTGATCCTGATTGGTCAGATGATGTTGATTAATGTTCTCAAACAGCAGATCTGATAATCAGTTGGCATTCATATGCTAATTCTATTACATAATCACTTCTATAGAAACAACAAACTGATGAAAAAAAAAATGTAAAATATTTTCGCGAAGATTCATCTTTGGTGTTTGAAGGAAGGTTGCAGTTACAGTATGCTGTAACATTTCAGGTTGCTTTTTTGACTTCTTACCTTCGGGAGGAAAAAATAGAGAGAAGCTTGAATAGGGAACTACTGTTTATAGCTGTTAAACAGATCTAACTGGTTTTAGGGAAACATCGATATAAATGGTTAAAGTAGACGTGTCATTCTTTTATCTATCTATCTATCTATCTATCTATCTATCTATCTATCTATCTATCTATCTATCTATCTATCTATCTATATATATACACACACACACACACACACACAACTGCTTACTTATAAAATAATTTTTTAGGGCATGTTGTGAGGTAGGAACAGTAACTCTGCTGCATTCAGAATTCTGCATCATCCTTATATAACAGTGGGTTACTTTCCTTTATGAGAAAGTAATGGAAAATAAATTGTATTCTTTTTCTGGACTCACTATTGAAATTAGAATTTAGAATATCGATTAAATATTCAATAAACAATTCAATTTACAGTCATTAAGTAAAAGAAATAAAAAAAATGAATCATCATTAACCTATATATTTTATGGAAGGTGATGCAACGGTTAGCTATAAGAACAATTAGCTATGTTCTAATACTACTTTTGCAGGGGAAATACATGTGCAAGCGAGTATTTAAATATTCAGGCTAATTCAGTTATGTATGTAAAGGTTCTACATAAATGAATAGATAACAGATTGTGAGTCATCACTTGTATTTCAGTATGAACAGACACCCTTATGTCTGGTTGAAGGTCGCGATCGTGAAAGATTTTAGTATTGGAGGAAAGTTCCTACACAACCTGTAGGTGATGTCATGTTTAAAGCAGCAACCGAGGCAGATAAGAGTGATAAGTTAAAGTGCCAAACCTGAATCCATTCCATTCTTTCTTTAGGGTTTAACAGGATTACCATACAACCTCTTGGTTTGCAAGAATGATGTAAATGGGATTATGACAAACCTCACACACCATCTTGACCTTCAGATGGTCTTTTACAAGGTGTATCTGATTCATTCTTTGGGTCAAAAGTTTCCCTTAAATACTCCCCACCTCTTCACTTGACACCACATGGCAGCACATAGTTTGTGTTTGACTTTTCATAGCCGTCACGGCCTACCAGTTTTTATGGGTCATAAGTGTAAGGAATTAAAAAAAGAGGAACTTGACCCTCGGAGTATTTGGACATGATAAACACTCACATGAGAGGAAAATGTTTTTGAAAATTTCCTGTAAAAGAGGATTGGAATGGAAAAGAGATTTCTCTATTGGAACAGTTAGTTGGCTATGTCCTTAAAATTTTATCCGGTCACCATGAACCATAGGGTAGGCATTTTTTTAGTATAGGCTTAGTATCATCAGGCTATAGTAATACAGAAGTCAATACAAATAGCTTATAGGATTACAAGAGTGTGTGCCGTGAACAGTTTCCGGCTAAAATCGAATCTCCGAAACAGAAAAGAGACACAGATGTAGACTAATGGACCAATACGGCTAATGGACCTTATGGTTTCTGTCTTCTTCCTGTGACCTTCATGAGATTGGAGCAAGTATGTTTGGACTGCCTGGCTGTCCCTTCTACATGTCTAGAACAGTTGTTTGTGGTGTGAAGCAATCTCAGGCAATGTGAGATGCTGTTTTTTTGACAACTGCTTTGATGCAGCAGTGGTCAGAGTGTAGTGTACACAAATGCTTGTCAGCTGGTTTGTTTGTGGTCAGCCAGTTGTTGTTTTTTAGGCATATATGGGGCCTGACAAATGGTTCTCAAGAAATGGTACCATCCATGGAGAAAGAGGTGGAGGAGGTTAACGTCATGGCCGTTTCCTCTCATGTTTTTTTGCTGTGGTTCACACGTTTGTTGTGGCTTCACTTGAAATAACTTGACTTTTGGGTAGATTTTGGGAGTGTAAACTATGCTAGAATTGTTCACTGGTTACTTTACTGACTAGCAATGCATTTATGACATTTTTTTTTAAACTTAATTCGTGTTTTGTTTTTTTGTTTTCCAAGTACTTGCAACCTACAAATGGTATTTAGCAATCCAGGGCACCATTTCTTTAGTTTTGTATATGTTGGTTTCTGGTTTGTTCTACATGCCTTGTTGAATGTTCAAGGTAAAGAAAATAGCTTTTTAAGAGGTGTTTAAACAGATTTTTTTTTATGTAAGGATGTCTGACTTGAGCATGCAGAGAAGACTCGGTGAGCATTGTCATTAAAAATACATGCACACAAAGGTGCTGTACCTTGCAAGAAATGTGTAGAGGTGAGCACACAATAGAGCTCAGTGCTCAATTCACAGCAGGTTGCATTCCTCGCTAATGCTGCGATACTTAGTATGAGTTCTGTCACATGATCCTTGCATAAATTGTTAAAACTACTATTTGCATTTCTCTACTGACTTCTTGGGAATTTGGTTTGAAATATTTCAGACATTTTCAGTCCCTTTGGGGTCAATTTAATATATTTTAGTATCTAATATTGAATGTAATTTCTCTTAAATATAAAGCCAATGTATTAAATTGTACTGAAATCTTTGGCAGCTTAATAACAATTTGATCATTGCAAACTCATTTGGCATTTCATTTCACAAGGTAAAAGCAAAAGGTTGTTAAAAGCGATCAGACATCTTTACATTTTTGCCAACACGGTTAACAATAACAGTTAAAGTTTGTTCTGAGAGAATAGGGATTTCTTTGCCACAGTGAATAAAAAAACCTCTCAGACTTGCTATAAAATAAAGCAAATGGATGTACCCGAGCTGTGTCCTTATTGTTTACATCCCTCCTTCCAAAACACAATTAATTTAATGACCTTGTGTTTGTGAAATCTTGTTTTGAAAGCCAGCAGGACTGATGATCACATTCTGAGAGTGAAGTCATTATCCTGAAATGCTTTCAGCAGAGTCTGCTGACTCATACTGGCTGCTCCAAAACGAGCATTTTTTTTTTTTTCAGGCTTAGTGGACGCCTCTGTATCAGGTGCATGTTTATGGGATTATACAAGGCTTTACAGTATGGCCATCATTCTACATTACTTGGCATAGAGTATCGACTTTGCTTCTGTAGAAGTTTAGTGTAAAGACCGAATGTTGCGAGGATTGCGCTGTGTTCTTGGACAAAGGGTGATTTTTACAGTCAAATATTGTAAGGGGTCATGCAAGAAAAAGTTGTTGGGTCTGTGAGTGGATTATTGGCTGGATGTCAGGAAGCATGCGTACACAGAGAGACTAGAGTGGATTTGTATGCCTGTGATATTCTCTTCTACTAGAATGAGTAGAGTCGCGATCAATGGATATCGATTTTTCTGTTTGAAGTTAAATTTGTTTTTGCTGACTGTTGAATTTTAGGAACTGTGTCTGCGGGTTTGGATCTGTTTTTAAATTTAGTTCTTGCTATTCTGCAGCTTGATGATGTTAATGACGACACAGCAATTAATATTGTATTTCTATAGCACCTTTAGTCGTGGACAACGTCACAAAGCAGCGCGACAGAAAGAAATAGATGGTGTATACATTTTAAATGAATAAATTCATCTCTATAAGTTGATCCCTAATAAGTGAGTCAGAAGCAATGGTGCAGAGGAAACACCCCCTTAGACGATATGAAGAAACCTTGAGATGAACCAGGCTCAGAAGGAAACTCATCCTCTATTTATCTATTCATTATAGTTCCATCGTTGTTGGAGTTTTCAGCTGTTTGCCAAGTGCAAGACTCTTGATTGCAAAACTGTTTATGACCGTTGTAGTCCTACAGACCAAGGTGATCTTCATGGTTACTAAGTGCTACCATCCACTGTAATGGCAATTGCTTTTTTTTTTTTTCGGCTGTCCATGTGGAGCCATCCTGGAGCCATCTTCATAGTATCATAGCAAGTATTATAAATCAGTATTGGTTTTATGCAACAGTTCTGTAAACAAGAACTTCATATTGAGTATGTGATTTTCCCAGACACAATATGGCCAAATGTTCTGTTCATTTTGTTTCGCTCGAAAAAGAGATCCCATTGAAGCCCCACTCACTTTATAGCTCATCGGCCACGACAACATTAGTGAGATTGGATAAGTGATGATGTGTGAGGAGGACTGGGGCTGCACTCAGCATTCCAATTCATCCCAGAGGTGTTCAGTCTGGTTGACTTCAGGGCTCTGTGTAGCTCATGTTGATTTGATTCCCCCTTGTTTGTGCTTTCAGTGAAGTGGCTTCTCTTTCTTTTTTTACATCTTCATCAGATAAATTTTCATAATTGAAGGTGAAAAGGTTAACGTTAAGTATCGTTGGTGAGTAATAAATCTCTAGTGACTCTAGCAGTACTATAGTAACCATTTTGAAATAGGCAGTGGAGTGTGGTTTTAATGGCACCCATGAAACACCCATCGACCAATTACATTAGTGGGCTGGAAATAACTGTTGTACAGTAACTGTGTCAAGGTTTATGCTGTGTACATATATGTGTGTACTGACATTTTATTTCCACTCAAGTTTGCTGCCTATGTGTAGTGTTTACACCATACTGCACTACATCACATAGAATTATAAATATTCTTACTTTTATAACTATATATTTAACTCACACACACACAATCTATATGTATTGTTTCATAACATTATTTTTTATATGTTGTAATAGGTAAATTTTTCTCTAGGTTGATTAATCCATTTATCCATTGTAATTAACGTTTAGAAGCTTCTGTGTGAAGACGTTTAAGGAAGTCTCCAGTTTTGGTGGTTTGTAAGTGCGAGCGATAAAACTGTTGCTTAGGTTTTTAGGCATTGAGAGCCTTCAAGTTGAGGCTGAGAAAAAAAACAGCAATAGCAAGCAATAATAGAACCGTATTTCTTTTCACAGACAATAAGAAAACTTGTAATTGGACCAAAAGTATGATTTGTCCTTGTTAGCTTTGGCAAACTGCTGTGCTTTGTGAGGTATAAAACATATCAGGACATGTTCCAGGAAAGCTTTAATAAATGTTGCTTATTTTCTTATAACATACTCTTTACAGATTCAGGTTTTTATTCTTCACTCAAATAACTTTTAATGAACTGCTTTTTTAGGTTGCAGGCGAGCAGAAGTATCACCCTGAGTGTTTCACCTGCCTGAACTGTCGCACCTTCATTGGCGATGGAGACAACTACGCTCTGGTGGAGAGGTCCAAGCTCTACTGGTGAGTCGTACTGAAACCTTCAGCCTTAACTCTATCTTTGAAAACTATTTAACCATTTAGACACTTCTGGTGTCATATAAATGATCTTTGATTTGGAATGCAGCTGAAAGAAGAGTCACCTAACTTGTTCAGACAAGTTCAGGATGTGTTATGTGATAAAAGAGATTAGTTTTGTGACTTCGCAGCATTACCTGGTTTTAGACTCTTTCAGAAATGAATGCCTGCATTGTAGGAGACAAGCTTGTTTGTTTGGTTGGTTTTGTTTCAGTTGGAATCAGGAGATCTATGGTCGAGAATGTGCTACAATGGAAAGTGCAGGAAGTAGAATCAAAAAGCCTTTCCCTGAATAATGTGTCATATTAAAGATTTAGTATTTAGCATTGTATTGTATGCAATGTATTTCCAAGGTTTGCCGTGTATTGGCAGGTTTTCAAAACTCTCAGCCTGTGAAAATTTTTTTTTTTTACAAAGGTTTTACTTTAGCTGCTTTTAGACTATATGAATTTTGATTCTTTCCAGACATTTTTCAAGTTCAAAGATGCCTTACAAAAGAATTTTGCATTGGAAGAATTCTACACTTTTCATTATTTTGTGATACATAAAAACTTAAAAACATTTTATTCTATCCATCCATCTATATATACTTTACAGACAAAAGCATTGGGACACCTGTCCTTTCCTGCCATATGTGGTTCTTCTCTATAAACTGTTAACAAAAAGCTGGAGGCACACAATTGTATAGGATTTCTTTGGATTCCGTATAGTAAAATTTTGCGTTCACTTGAACTTGGATATCCAAACCTGTTCCAGCATGGCAATGCCCCTGTGCACAAAGCAAGCTCTATAAAGTAATGGTTTACATGGTTTGGAGTGGAAGATCTCCTGCAATAGAGCTCTGATCTTGATCTTGAACACTCTTATGCCTGATGAACACAAATGTCCACAAACACACTCAAAAAAAAAAGTGGAACACCTTCCCAGAAGAGTGGCGGGAATTATAAAAACAGGTTGGGACTAAATGTGGAATGCTACGCTCAAAAAGCACATATCATACTTATGACCAGGTGTCCGCAAACTTTTGCAAATATAGTGTTTAATCATTTCATACATACGCTTACATAAGATTAAAAGTCATAGGTACATCTGAAATGCTGTGAAGAAAATATTTTTCATTGAAAAGAATGAAATTAATACTATATGGTGTATTTTAGTATTTTAAACAGCTCTTTTTTTATGCTGACACATCATAAAATAATCATAACACATTATGAGTATAAATTAGTCATGAATTATAAATTAGTTGTGAAATAACCATCTAAAATTTGCACTAAATCAATGGCACTGATCAAGTACTGATTTTGTTTTTGTTTGGTTTTGTGTCTTTTTGCAGTGGACACTGTTTTTATGAGACCATCGTGACCCCAGCGACCGTGCCTGACTCTCCATGCCCACGAATTCCTCACACAGTCACGCTGGTGTCTATTCCAGCCTCCACAGATGGAAAGCGTGGCTTCTCTCTCTCCATCGATCAGAGCAACAGCCCAAACAGCTACAGTACTGAATACAACCACACGGTCCGTGTGTCTCAGTAAGTGTGTGCATTTGGGATGTTTCTAATAATCTCCTGATTCGGTGACAGATCTTTTTATTTTATTGATACCTACTCATACATAAAAAATGGATTGAATTGCAGGAAGCACCGTATAATCGG
Organism: Silurus glanis; assembly: GCA_014706435.1. Classification (NCBI taxonomy): domain Eukaryota; kingdom Metazoa; phylum Chordata; class Actinopteri; order Siluriformes; family Siluridae; genus Silurus; species Silurus glanis. The sequence goes on from JAAIIK010000425.1 coordinate 2,787,053, forward strand.
TGTAATTTATTAAATTTTTATTTAGAATAAGAACCTTTAACCTTTATATTTATATCTATAAGCAGTTCACATAAATGTTCTTTTTTTTTCGGTTTCTGGCGCATGCTTATATACAGAAATATGATGTGATGGATATGATAGATAGATCGCGAGACAGACAGACAGACAGACAGACAGACAGACAGACAGACAAAAACAAAATGCAGTTTATCATCTACCAATAGTGCAAATAGTAGCAACTGTGCAAACTGGCATGCAGATAAATATGTAACTATATGTACAGCATGTAATGTATATATGTACAACAAATAAATATAAAGGCTCTGGACATTTTAAAAAATGTGCATTATATGGTTAATGCACAATATGCGTAGAGAATTATGATCAATAATTTAACTAGTCTAATGCTGAGAAAACCAAATAAAAGCTTAATTGCAGTAACTAAAAAAGTAATTTTTCTACTGTTAATTAGCTGCATTAATAATTATGTCTGTGTATGGTCTTTGGTAACTCTGTGTGTCTGCTTAGGGTGGATTCCGAGTGCATCAGTCCTGACGTGAAGAACTCCATTCATGTTGGTGACCGCATTCTGGAGATCAACGGGACCCCAATTAGGAATGTTCCAGTTGATGAGGTACTAAAAAACAAGTGTATGGAATCATATCCTCCTGATACCTGCTCGTTTGTTTGTTTGTTTGTGTGTGTGTGTGTGTGTGTGTGTGTGTGTGTGTGTGTGTGTGTGTATAAACAAAAGTATGTCATGAGATAAATAACCTGGTTGATGAACATTTGTCTCCCCCTTGTGGCTTTCACTTCACTTCAGATTGATTTGCTTATCCAAGAGACCAGTCGACTTCTGCAGCTCACCATCGAGCATGACCCCCTAGATTCTGATAACCCCAGCAGCTCGTTTGAGGATCAAGTGGACGGACCGAGCCCACTGCCTGAGAAACACAGCCCGGTTCCACCAATCACACAGCCACCGAATCATGACATCAACAACCTGCGCTCCCGCGTGATCACGTCAGTTCAACTCTCTTTACCCTTCACTCTTACTTCCTTTGCATTAGAATGTGAATTACAACATGGTAATTCCGCAAAATTTCTTATTTCCAGACGTAGCTACAGTATCGATAAGTCACCGTGCTCCAGTAATGCAGCGTCCCCTATGTCTCTGAGGAAGGATATCGGACGATCCGAGTCTCTCCGCGTCGTGACTAACCGCACGCACAGAATATTCCGGCCATCCGATCTCATCCATGGAGAAGTGCTAGGAAAGGGGTGTTATGGTCAGGCTATTAAGGTAAACACACTCTTTGAGGTTGCATAACAACACTAGGCTAGTTGTATCTATTAACAGAGGCAAAAGACTCTTTTCCTGATAACCAGTGGAATAGAAGCTGTCTGGTCTCAAACACAGTTCTGTTGTTCATTTCTCAAGAATAAATACAATGCAAATTTGAATAATGAAAATTTGACTGGCTGTAAATGAAGGTGTGTTTTTCTGCCAGGAGGTGGCAGGAGTGAGACAGTAATGGAAAAGCATGCAAATGAGTTTCCATTCACCTTTTAGTTTTGTTTTTCTCAAAACAATATTTGAAATCTTAAACCGATTTATGATAAAAAAAAAAAAAAGTCATAGAAATCCATTTCATGCTTCCTTCTGTGGTGTATAAACTCTCATGCAGTCAGTTTCACCAGCATAACAAAACATAAATTAGATTGTAATCGGCCGCTTTATTGAGTTTAATAGCTTGATGTGTTATATTACAATATAAATGAAATAAAATATATCACAAATGATGGTGTGAACTGAAAGTTTTGAGTGAACTGAAAATTTTTTGACTAAATCACCCATTTTATTTGTCCTGCTTCTCAGATGTTGTTCTTGTTTGGCCAGAAATGGTGAAATATGTCATGCAGAATTACATCATATTGTTCTGTGGTGACTAACTGAAAAACTTTGCAGTGCCAGTTTTGAAACTCTGTGTATGATTATCTGGACTAACACTTTGTCTGTATTCTGTTGTTTACTGTAGTAATATATAATTGCTCAGAAGAGAATTGCTTTCCCCAGGCCTCCTTTTTTTTTTTTTTTTTTTTTTTTATTTGTTACTGTTTTCTGTGGCTTTAAAACCTAATCCGGGTTTTTGTAAAGCTTGCATGATGTCTTGAGATTATCCACTATACAATACAAGTGAATGGTATTGTATTTGGAATACATGTTAGCATATTCAAAGTAATAAGAACGGTGAGAGAAACTGAAATGAAAGTAGGCCAAGTCAAGTGACTTTGGCAATTCAGCCACATATAGCTGGTACAATACACGTGATAAGAATCTGTTTGCAAACAATCTTATTTAGTTTTGTATAAACTCATGTAGTTCTGTGTTGTTTTTTGTAGCTTGGTGGATTTGGAGGAACATTGTTTTTCATTTTTTGATGAATTGTTCTTGTTCACTTCGGTCCCCTGGTGGTCTAGTGGTTAGGATGCGGCGCTCTCACCGCTGCGGCCCGGGTTCGATCCTTGGTCAGGGAACCAACCCCAGCCATTAGGGTTGCACAAGCCTTAGTGCCGGTCCCAAGCCCGGATAAATGGGGAGGGTTGTGTTAGGAAGGGCATCCAGCGTAAAAACATATGCCAAATCAAACATGCGGATGATCCGCTGTGGCGACTCCTAATGGGAGAAGCTGAAAGAAAGTTCTTGTTCACTTCCATGTACTGACCCATATTTACATTACATTTTTGGAATTTGCCAAACGCCCTTATCCAAAGTGACTTGCAGTTATCTCATTTATACAACTGAACAGGTGGGGGTTAAGGTCCTTGTTTAAGTGCTCAGCAATGAAATCTTGGCATGCTGAGATTTTAACTTACAACCTTCAAGATCAAAAGTCAACATCTAGTGAGCGACCACTTTCACATATTTGCATAAGTCCTGCCTACAAAACATGTGACATGAGAGCATCCTGTGATGTTGGTTGGACATATTGAACAAACACTCCCAATACTTTGAGTCTGAGCGAGTGGAAGCTTCTTAGTGAACAATTAAGGATCTTTGGTGTTGGCTAAGCTGATGCATTTAGTTCACTTTTTAAGCAAGAAGAGAAAGAGAAGAGGAAGAAGGAGAAATGGTGACTCTTCTCATAAAATCAGCTTGTGTTGACTGAATGTCTTCCTTGAAAATATATACACCAGACCCTCTCTTTGTGGATTGGATGGCAATTTTACTAAAACTTAAATCTCCTTCAAACTATTTTTTTTAAATAAATATATATTGTGTGAGGGGAAACAATGACTTGATAATATTTAAATAGGCTTACTGCCATCATCTAATGTTTAATGGGGCGACTTTTGGAAAGGGTTAATAAAGGAATCAGTGAACGAATCTCTTTAGTGAACATTCATAAAAATAATAATAAATAAAATTCAGATCACTAAGGTAAATTAACCCAACTGCTCCTAATAACACTACAGAAGACTACATAAAGACAGTTCAATAGTTACTAAAACAAGGCAATAGGCCCAGTGATGGACTGTAGTGTCTAATGGAAAACAATTATAGTAAGAATATAAAGTGCATATTGCAATAATGATAAATACTGTAAATTTAAATATAACATACTAACATAAAAAACTAGTCCCTAACATTTTATCCCTAATGAGCAAAGCCTGTGGCGCCAAGGGCAAGGAAAAACACCCTGAGTCCGTATAAGGAGAGGAACCAGATATAAAAGCAAACCTTTTCTCATCTGGGTGACACAGAATCTAGTTAGCAGCCAATATCTTCTGGTCGATACATTTGTTTTGTGGGGTTTTATCAGCAATTTTTTAAAAGAACTAGTGGAATAGTGTTTAGTTCATGATGATTGTGTGTGTTTGTGTGTGAGAGGTTTGGTGTCAATCCAGGCTTTGGCTATTGATGAGTCTGGTAGTTTGAAACCTTTGGGCTTATTTAAAATATTGACACAGCCGGGGTGTGTTCCAGGTTTTGAAAGACTTTGTGTTTCAATTATATAATCTATTTAGGATGTTCACTTGACAGCATAATAACACACACACACACACACACACACACACACAC
>JAAIIK010000425.1:2791536-2809350 GCA_014706435.1 Silurus glanis
GTGTGTGTGTGTGCTGTGTGCTGTGTAAATTTACTGTATGTATATATGTCTATACTAAATAGCTTCATCTGTATGTCCCACATGTACAGGACAGTAATTATCCTTGGAACCAGAGAGTGAGTTTTGCCAAGGATATTGCATCTGGAATGGTAAGTGTGCAGTCATATGAATTTAAAATATTATTTTGACGCAAATTAAACAAGAAAAATTACTTTGCACTTTAATATTAAATGTGGTCTTCAAGCCAACTTCTATAAATGTTCTTTCTGTATTTCTGCCTACACTGCCATCTTGTGGCCATTCTATGGTCAGAGAGAAAAAAAGGTCATATAGAAGTCACATGACTGTTATATTTTCCTTTTGTTACTATTCAAAAGCAGAAGCTAATCCACACATATATTGGATTATTAATTAAATACTTATTAAATTTGAAGGCTTTTCCTTTTTTTGGTGACTATTTAAACTTTCCTGGCTCACATAAGCATACAGTTGTATAACTAGACTTGAACACTATCAGAAATTGCTAATTGCAAAATGTGACTGTTTTTCCCCTCTTGTTCTCTCAGGCCTACCTCCATTCCATGAACATCATCCACCGTGATCTCAACTCTCACAACTGTTTGGTCAGAGAGGTGAGTATACAAACCACATTTGCATTCTTGATGCTGTTAAAATGAGATGAAATGCAGTAAAGGATCCAAGCAGTTTGGCTGATCTGTTCAGAGTCTTTTTTATTTGCATTGTGCCAGATGTCTGAGTTTAAATGCTTGTTTTCAATCCAAATGTGATATTTCCACCTTTGGAGGATGAAGAAAATGAGGGGTTGTAATGCACAAAGCAGAAATGTTTGCATTTATTTTTTATTGATTTGTCAGATACTTTTATGAAAATAAATTTTATTTAATTATTTTATTACTTATTCATGCATTAAAAACATTCATCTAGCAATTGATTATCTCTTTCATAGACTAAATGAATTTCTGCAAATTAGGTTTTCCTCAAGTTAAAAGTCATTTACAAACATCTCAGTTTTTGTATTAACATTATTAATCGATCTCTTCTAAGAACAACAGTGTTGTGGTGGCAGACTTTGGCCTTGCTCGATTAATGATAGAAGACAAGAACCAGGACAAACTGGGGAAACTCCAGGGGGTGAAGAAACCAGACAGGAGGAAGAGATACACAGTTGTGGGCAACCCTTACTGGATGGCCCCGGAAATGATTCATGGTCAGTCCTTTGTGTTTCTTTCATCTTAACCTATTAATGTAACTGCATGTTTAATAGAGATTGGAAATCCTTTCATCTTACAGCTTATAATTCTAGTTTTATCCTGTACCGTGGTGTAGCAGATCCATTGTATCTGTATTCAACTTGGTGTTTGTTTTGGCTGTTCTTGCCTGCAGGAAAGAGCTACGATGAGAAGGTGGACATCTTTTCCTTCGGCATCATGCTGTGTGAGGTGAGTGATCTGTGGGAATAATTGTTGGCTTGGCTTGCTGTTAAACGTTTGAACTCGCCCCTTTTTCTTCGCACAAGATCACAGGCAGTTGTTTTTAACAGGGAACCCAGCATGGTAACCATTACTGCCTTTTTCAGCTTCACTTTAAAAAAAGGATCTTAACAACCCAGCTGCCATTACTATTTCCGAAGCTCAAATGAAGGCAGATTTTGGAAGGTGAGAGGATGCCTGAGGAATGGAGAAGGAGTATGCTGGTACCGATCTTTAAGCATAAGGGAGATGTGCAGACCTGCAGTAACTACAGGGGAATAAAGTTGATCAGCCACACCATGAAGTTATGGGAAAGAGTAGTGGAAGCCAGGCTGAGAGAAGAGGTGACCATCTGTGAGCAACAGTATGGTTTCATGCCGAGGAAGAGCACCACAGATGCCTTATTTGCTTTGAGAACGTTGATGGAGAAGTATAGAGAAGGACAGAAGGAGCTGCATTGTGTATTTGTGGATTTAGAGAAAGCGTACGACAGGGTGCCAAGAGAGGAGTTGTGGTATTGTATGAGGAAGTCAGGTGTGTCAGAGAAGTATGTGAGGGTGGTGCAGGACATGTATGAGGACAGTGTGACAGCAGTGAAGTGTGCAGTAGGAACGACAGACTGGTTCAAGGTGAAGGTTGGACTGCATCAAGGATCGGCCCTGAGCCCTTTCTTGTTTGCAGTGGTGATGGACAGGTTGACGGACAAGGTCAGACAGGAGTCTCCCTGGACTATGATGTTTGCGGATGATATTGTGATTTGTGGTGAGAGTAGTGAGCAGGTTGAGAAGAGCCTGGAGAGGTGGAGGTACGCGCTGGAGAGGAGGGGAATGAAAGTCAGTAGGAGTAAGACGGAGTATATGTGCGTAAATGAGAGGGAGGGCAGTGGAGTGGTGCGGTTACAGGGAGAAGAGGTGAAGAAGGTGGAGGAGTTCAGGTACCTGGGGTCAACAGTGCAAAGTAATGGAGAGTGTGTTAGGGAAGTGAAGAAAAGAGTGCAGGCAGGGTGGAGTGGGTGGAGAAGAGTGACAGGAGTGATTTGTGATAGTAGAGTATCTGCAAGAATGAAAGGAAAAGTTTATAGGACTGTGGTGAGACCTGCGATGTTGTATGGATTAGAGACAGTGGCATTGAGTAAAAGGCAGGAGGCGGAGCTGGAGGTAGCAGAGCTGAAGATGTTAAGGTTTTCGTTGGGAGTGACGAGGATGGGCAAGATTAGAAATGAGTTTATTAGAGGGACAGCGCATGTTGGACGTTTTGGTGACAAGGTGAGGGAGGCGAGATTGAGATGGTTTGGTCATGTGCAGAGGAGGGACATGAATTATATTGGTAGGAGAATGCTGAGGATGGAGCCACCAGGAAGGAGGAAAAGAGGAAGACCAAGGAGGAGGTTCATGGATGTGTTGAGGGAAGACATGCAGGTAGTTGGTGTGAAAGAGGCAGATGTAGAGGACAGGGTGGTATGGAGACGGATGATCCGCTGTGGCGACCCCTAATGGGAGCAGCCGAAAGAAAAAGAAGAAGAAATGAAGGCAGCGTTTACAGTTTAGTGTGATTTCTGCCCCATGTTCTGTTCAGTATCTAGCAATGCATGTGTACATTTTTTTCTCTTCTACAAAACTTGAAGGTAATAAACCTCCTGCATAAAGATTTCATGATTCTTCTTTTCACAGATTATTGGGCGAGTCAATGCAGATCCAGACTACTTACCCCGAGCTACAGACTTTGGTCTCAACGTGAACGGTTTCCTGGAGCACTATTACCCTCCAGATTGTCCCCGGTCTTTTTTCCCTCTGGCAGTCTTGTGCTGTGACTTGGATGCTGAGAAAAGGTGCGGGTCTGCTAATATTTCCATTATCAAAGTATTAATTAGCTTACGATCAAACAAGTTTTATTGTTTCCATAAGTTAACTCTTATTCAATCTCAGTGATAATGCATGCTGTTTAAAGACATCGACACAATTCTAACATTTTTGGCTCTATACACCACCACAATGGATTTGAAATGAAACGACCATTAACTGCAGACTGTCAGCTTTAATTTGAGGGCATTTACATCTAAATCAGGTGAACGGTGTAGGAATTACAACAGTTTGCATATGTGCCTCCCACTTGTTAAGGGACCAAAAGTAATGGGCCAATTGGCTTCTCAGCTGTTCCATGGCCAGGTGTGTGTTATTCCCTCATTATACCAATTACAATGAGCAGATAAAAGGTCCAGAGTTCATTTCAAGTGTGCTATTTGCATTTGGAATCTGTTGCTGTCAACTCTCCAAGATGAGATCCAAAGAGCTGTCACTAACAGTGAAGCAAGCCATCATTAGGCTGAAAAAAACAAAACAAACCCATCAGAGAGATAGCAAAAACATTAGGCGTGGCCAAAGCAACTGTTTGGAACCTTCTTAAAAAGAAGGAACGCACCGGTGAGCTCAGCAACACCAAAAGACCCGGAAGACCATGGAAAACAACTGTGGTGGATGACCGAAGAATTCTTTCCCTGGTGAAGAAAACACCCTTCACAACAGTTGGCCAGATCAAGAACACTCTCCAGGAGGTAGGTGTATGTGTGTCAAAGTCAACAATCAAGAGAAGACTTCACCAGCGTGAATAAAGAGGGTTCACCACAAGATGTAAACCATTGGTGAGCCTCAAAAACAGGAAGGCCAGATTAGAGTTTGCCAAACAACATCTAAAAAAGCCTCCACAGTTCTGGAACAACATCCTATGGACAGATGAGACCAAGATCAACTTGTACCAGAGTGATGGGAAGAGAAGAGTATGAAGAAGGAAAGGAACTGCTCATGATCCTAAGCATACCACCTCATCAGCGAAGCATGGTGGTGGTAGTGTCATGGCGTGGGCATGTATGGCTGCCAATGGAACTGGTTATCTTGTATTTGTTGATGATGTGACTGCTGACAAAAGCAGCAGAATGAATTCTGAAGTGTTTCGGGCAATATTATCTGCTCATATTCAGCCAAATGCTTCAGAACTCATTGGACGGCGCTTCACTGAATCTGATTAAGCATGCATTTCACTTGCTGAAGACAAAACTGAAGGGAAAATGCCTCAAGAACAAGAAGGAACTGAAGACAGTTGCAGTAGAGGCCTGGCAGAGCATCACCAGGGATGAAACCCAGCGTCTGGTGATGTCTATGCGTTCCAGACTTCAGGCTGTAATTGACTGTAAAGGATTTGCAACCAAGTATTAAAAAAGTGAAAGTTTGATTTATGATTATTATTCTGTCCCATTACTTTTGGTCCCTTAACAAGTGGGAGGCACATATGCAAACTTTTGTAATTCCTACACAGTTCACCTGATTTGGATGTAAATGCCCTCAAATTAAAGCTGACAGTCTGCAGTTAAAGCTGTTGATTCTGTGACAGGTGTCTTTTACACATTTTTTTTACACATTGTCTTTTTACACATGTCTTTTTTACACATAATGAGTTGATATTAGGAGTTCTTTCCTAAAGGGACAGGAGTAATTTGGGTCTGTAGTGGTCAGAATTCTCACTGGTTGGTAGGGGATCAAATACTTATTTCACTCGATCAAACACAAATTAATTTATAATCTTTAATGTTTTTTATGGATTTTATTGTTTTATATATATATATATTGTCTCTGTTAAAATAAATAAACCATAAAAATTCTAGACTGTTCATTTTTTTTGTAAGGGGATCAGCAGGAGATCAAATAATTATTTCCCCTACTGTACATCTCTCTGTGAATTAACTCTTTTTGTAAAAACAATGTGTTAGAACTGATCATTTATTGACATAACATAATTCTATCCTATTCCTAATTCTATCCTATTCCTAATCCTATTCTGTTATTATTTTTGGCATTGTATCTTCCTAAACCATTTTCACATTTTAATGTTTTCCCTTTTTTTCATAATGATGCCATTAATTACCTTTAAAAACATAGCAATAATAAACTGAAGGTCTAAAAGTTAATATTTAGAAATTCTTTTTTTTTCTTTTTTTTTTTCTTACAGGCCTGCTTTTGCAAAGCTGGAAGAATGGCTTGAAAAGCTGAAGATGCACTTGGAAATGCGCTTCCTGCTGGTCTCGGAGTTGGAGCAGGTCCATCTAGACTTCTGGCAGAAGCATCCACCTGATGAGAACAAGCTGCCACTCATCAAGAACAGTCCGAATAGCCAATGAGGATCAGATCTCATGTTGTTCGTGGTGTTCACTCAGAACGTTATGAAAAACCTGCTGGATCAGGAGGGCTTGGGCTTGGCCATGGGTTCCATTTCTTGCTATTGGACTGGCATTCATGGAGGTTCTCTCCATTATAGGAGGTGCACAGTAGGAGTTGGATAACACGGTTAATGCAGATTTGGTGGGTTTTGAAGACAACATGGCAAATTCATGTTCCTTCCTGCTGTAATCCAGCGAATCATTCCTCTACTGTCACTTTAGCATCTCCCGTGCCTCACTGATATTGAGTGTACACAATTTCACTGAATTATTGAGGTCATGGCTCGTTCTGAAACGTGAATCCATCTACATTTCATTCAATCTGTGTAAAAAAGGACCCATTTTCTACAGGCACCTTGTTCTGCAAGTCAAACAAGACAGTAGTGCATGTATGTAAATAGTCTTGTTTTTCTGCCCTGCTTGTTGTTTGGCAATTGAATACAAGACAAAACAAGACTCCTTTGGGATGAATGAGTGTGTACAAAATGCTTTGTTTAGTTTTGTCTTTCAATCCATGTAGCTTAGACAGTGTTTTGTCTAAAACAGGGGTGTCAAAATTATTTAAAGTAACGGGTCACGTTAGACTTGGTCCAATGTCAAGTGAGCCAATAACACATCATAACAAGAGCTCCTTCTGAATGTGTTCATTTATCAGCATTTTGTTGAATAGTATAATCAGACATTTTCTGACTAGACAAAATAGATAGATAGATGTCAATTCATTGCATCCCTCCCGCAAATTTTACCATTCTGTGCCTTGTGTAAGTACTTGCCCCTTTGTTTGTCATTTCTTTTGTAAAAAAAAAAAAAAATTATGTATACGTACATTTTGACGCTAGCCAAGTTTATGGCCCTGAATTACTTGCAGTATTTTGCTCCTCTAGGCTAGCTTTTTATAATTTCATTTATTTACAGTTCACAAGACCTTAAAACAAGGATTTTAAGGCCATTTGGTGGACCACATTAGGGTTGAACCTGGGCATACAGAATGTTTGACACCCCTGTATTAAAACATGGTACTGTCTTCTTTTGGTACATTACATCATTTGCACCGGGAAGGTGTGACCCTAAAATATATTCAAGCAGAAATTCACAGTGTATATACCTAATTAGATTACATGATCACATCTTGTTTTAGATATTGTACAGACATTATTTTGTATACAATTATGCCATTTGCCATATTTTTTATTGGGTTGTGGGTTAAAATGTAAGAGATTTCATACAGAACAGGATTTTTGTCCTATTAGCCCCTCTGCAGGTGACCAGGGCTGTTTTTTTCTTTAATGTCTAGCTTTCATGAGTGTTTTATTTGCACATACTTGCACATACTTTATTTCGGTAGTAGTATTACACACTGTAACTTTTGTTCTTTCACAATCAGTGTTTAGTGGAGCTTAGGGCAGACTCATGGTCATCTTGTTCCATGTGAACTCTGGTGCAAGAATGGCGTTAATGACGAGTGGCATAATAAAAGAATAAAAGTTAGGACATCCACTGTTGTGGCTTGAGTCCATTGCCACTTCGGTGAAGTCTGCCTGTGTCTCACTAGTGTGTGAAACTCCCTATGGGAGACGTCCTGTTTACACGAAGTTGCTGCCTGTAAATATGTGTGTTTATGTGGTCAGACTCAGCTATTTTCCTTGTTTCTCTCTTTTTTCTTTCCCCTCTGAAATTCCCCCTTTTTGGGGATCAACTGCATGGTGCCTTGGCTGCATGAGGGCTCCTCCACAAATTTAGCTAACAGCGAATGCAGTTTTTTTCGGGAAGTAAACACAGCGGAGGACTGTGTACAGATAGCAGTCACAGGCCAAGAAACGGGAAAAAAAATATTTTATGTACAGAACCACTGAAATTTTTTTTATAGATTTTTCCAATGATTTAATTTGCACTAAATACGGAAATGGATATGAAAAGAGAAAAAAGGGCGCCATTTTTCCCCTAATGGTAAAAGACAAAATGGATCATGTTCTGATTCTTATATGAATGCAAGACACTGATAGTCTTTTTTTTTTTTTAGTTTGTCCTGAGACTGTATTCTCAGCAGCAAATACGTGTTAGAGAACTTCCAAGAGATGTGTGTATATATTGTACATCTGCGAGGTATCTACTGTACATAACTCATTACATTCATGATTGTGTAAGCTGGCGAGAAACTTTTTTTTATACCTTTTGTCATTATCCTTGATGTGTTACTGTACATTGAGTCACGTGAAGGAGAGCATAGGCCAGCTATATTTTTCAGTTAACTGATTATATTCTATATACTTTTTTTTTTTTTTTTCTTGCTGAAACCTATGAAAGCCATATTTTCCCTAGCCGAAGCTTGGCATCGCATTGTAATAAGCCGGAGTGTGTCAAAACTACTCACACTACATGTAAAATATTGTAGAATATGCAATAGTGCTAGAGAAAAAAAATTTAATAATTGTAAAACTGGGTAAAATTCTGTGGCAGATTTAATACATCTCTATGGAATTTCAGTACGTAAATTGTAAGCGTTTCTTCCAAGTTTCATACACAGGGGTTTAGAGCCACACAGGCTTTTTGCTGCGTAAAAAGAAAGATCCTTTGCGAAAGACGTTCTGTTTCATAAAGACTGCTTAATCATAAAATGTCATTTTCACTGAATGCTGCTTCACCTCCATTTGAAAGCACTTAATGTCCTAGTCTAGTATTGAACCTTGATAGTCTAGCTCAGGGCATCATTACTGAAAAAAAGAAAAAGTCATTATTGATATTAGTATTCCACAAGTACAAAATCCCGACGTGCATCTTGGCTTTGCAACAATACACAGTATATACAGCAAAATTTTGATCCATGTGAAAAGTGTATGGGCATGTAAACCTGGATGTGTTTCCACTGTTACGTCAAGCATGATGACTGTGAGCTTTTATGTGCGAATGCTGCAGCAATCCTTCTTTGCAAAGGATCGTTTTACCTCTGAATATTGCTGTGCCTTTGTTTTAAGCTAGCCTTGCCAACGAATTATAACGCATTTTGATTTGTTTTGGTTTTGTTTTTTGATCAATTTCTTGTCATTGCTGATTTTTTGAGGTGAGACTTCCTGTTGCTTTCAATATTTATGCTGTATTCTCCATACACATTGTCCGGTCTGGTATTTAGGTTTATGAATTTTCTTTCTGTTAATTTAATAGTTGTACACAAGCTGTGAAAAAAAAAACAACAACAAAAAAACATATTCTGCACTTTAAAATTCTGGCCATGAAAATTGAGAATCCAAGGAGTTGACTATATTTGATTGCAGCAGGAATAAAACTGCCGCTCCTTAAAAAGTTGTTTGTGAGTTTTTTTTTTCTCTATTAACCTAAAGCTATAGGACAAACATCACACCATTTTAATAAATTTTTTTTGACTAAATATCACTATAGCCTAATGCCTCCTAAACATTTATTAATAAGCAGGGGAATGCTTTTAAACGATAATGAAAGTCACATAAATGTCATACAAAGCATGTCAAAAACACTATATGCAATCTGAACTACAAATGATACTTTGCCTGTATAGTCTAGTAGTAATTTCTATTTTAAATTAGCCAAATCAGCATTTTAGTAATAGACTCTTATAACAAGATAGAGGTATAACAAAAATTGGCACGCTTGTTTCTCCACTCACACAAGCTACAGTTAGCTGTTTGTTCTCTTTCAGGAGACTCCTCACAAAAGAAATGCTCATAATTACCAGTAAAATTAACCAATGATAGTTTGACATTTGATTGAGTGAGTTTAAACAGGCTTCATTGAACACAAAGGAGATAATCTTGTGGGATTTAGTCTAAAGGTTTGGCATAAACACAATTTTAAACAACATTAACATAAATTATATAATAAACCTATAGAACTATAAATATAAATGAAGATTAATGCTAGTTTCAAGCAGTTGTATTTGCAATGAGGGCTATTATATCAGTGTATGTTAATTACTGATGTGAATTCCTTTATCCACTTTAGTGAGTCTTTTGAAAAGAATGAAATCTTGATTTGCTAGAAATAGAGTTGCATTGTTTCACTTATTTCCTGGAATTTAACATGCATGTACATGGGCCTTGTACAAACCCCAGGCAACAAGAACATGAAGAAATGTTCTTAGTGTCCAACTGGGATAGTGTTCAGTAATGATATTCATGCTCACACCAGGGACATTGATGTAGAAAACTTTTTTTATCTAGAGAAGGTGAAATTAAGTAGCACCCCTTTCCTTAAAGAATGGCACATCATTGTAGCCACTCGGTATCTGGGACCTTTGTGCTCCATGGTGATGACCGTGGTCTGTGGTCATTTTCTGCTTAGGCAGAGTTGACACCATGACACATGATTTCTGATCTGATAAATGAATCGTTTCAGGAATACCTGCTTTGCATGCAATCGCTAAACATTTTCCAATTCGACGAGAAACCCGACGAACAGAGGTGTTTGGACTCTGTGAATGTTGCTTTTATTCTGCATGTGCATAAGATAGGCAGACAAGTGTGTGAAGAAAGCTGCTCACACAGCTGCTGCTTCTGTGCACACAAGCAATGTTACACACTAAATATAAACCAGACAGCTCTGCTTCATGTCTAGCCGTATCACACCATTCTGACAAGGATTCTTTGTTTTTTGCTATAACAACACAACACTTTCCACTAGACTGGCAAATTAGTGCAATACATATTCCAGTATGTTACTTATATAATAACATTTTAAAATGTAATAATATTCTTACATAATGGATCTGGAATTTGACAAACAAATTGTAGGGTAGTCAAAGCTTGGGGTCATAGAATGCTCATAATTTTGATTTGAAGTCATTTGTTTACAAAGTTTGGGGGTCCTTTTTAATAGCCTATTTGACTTAGGAGTAAATGAAAGGGATTTTTTTTTCAAATATCAGTAAAAATATTTTGGAGAAAAAAAATTATTTTGGAGACAAGGTGAGGAAGGTGAGATTGAGATGGTTTAGACATGTGCAGAGGAGGGACATGGGGTAAAACAAGTGGAAGAATGCTGAGGATGGAGCTGCCAGGAAGGAGGAAAAGAGGAAGGCCAAGGAGGAGGTTTATGGATGTGGTGAGGGAAAACATGCAGGTAGTTGGTTTGAAAGAGGCAGATGTAGAGGACAGGGGGGGTATGGAGACGGATGATCCGCTGTGGCGACCCCTAATGGGAGAAGCCGAAAAAAGAAGAAGAAGAAGATCAGTAAAAAAAAAAGTTATTTGCCATTATTTCTTAAGATTGGATAGAATTTTGAAATTGCCAAAGCTACCTGTGGCCAGGAATCCAGGAGAGCCAGTTTGACTGTGCTTTTTGAGTGGGTGTAGAAAGGTTTCTCTTTCCAGTTAATTTAATTCAATTCACAAGAGACTACCATATTCTCCCACCTTACATGAAATGAATGCATGCATAAATAACATAACGTTTACATTATTTATTTTCAATGCTTAGATTTTTGACAGATAATTTTTTTTTTTTGCAGAACTGTCAACAAGACTCACAACAAAGCATCAAAATATGCATTATATATACTCACTCTAATGTTAATACAATCAAGTTAATAAACAAACAAACAAACAAGCAAATAAATGAGATCCGACTGGAGACAGGAGGCAGCCCATGCTGACGCGGGTTCACGCCGCGCGTGCACGTGCGGTTGTTTTCATCCCCGCCGTGGCGCGTGACGCCGTACCGTCTCCACCAATGGCGCGCGGCGCTGCGTTTAAAGCACCTCGTCGACTCACGCGCACTCACTCAGCAGCGCGAGGCGGCGGACGGTGCGCAATAGAGACGTTCATTTGGGACGATTGGGGTTTTATTTATTTGTTTTGGGTTTTTTTTTTTCTTATTGTGCCACCACGCTCGATAGCACTGGAATATTCTTCCAAAAAACTTGCACGCGTGGAAGGTAAACAACAACACGTCCGCAGCAATGGAGAACGCGTCCATCAATGGCCGGTTCAGGACTCCAGTCTTTAACCACGGTGAGTGATCACGCGAATTGCGTGATGCTTTTGCAGCGTGAAAGCGTGCAATTTTTTCACACTGGTAGGTGCAACAACGGTGGTTCAGACTTGCTACATTATTACCCTTTTATAGTGAATGATCAGTGTGCATTGCCTTATATAGCACAAGACCCTGCCTCGTGTAAATATAAGAACATAGAGTTAATTTATGTTTTTTTTTTATATTATTGCATATCTATTATTTTTTTATGACCACACAAGATGCACAAGGTAGTGCACAATATTGTAGCTGGAATCTTGAATCAAACTCACATGACAGCTGAGGTCATCACATGTAAAAACAAAAAACACTTTTTCACCTATACAAGAAGGGTTGTCATTGCTGACTATATATATATAGAATATGTGGATTGAGCTGCTTTTTGTTGAACAGAAGACAACATCCTACTACTAAAAGCACAATTCCCATAGCAGAGACCCAAAAATAGTTCAGCAGTCATGATCCCTCATATTTGTGCATTTTCACAAGGGACAGTGCATTCTTGTGTGCTGCTTTTCTTTCAGGGCTGGCATTTTTCTATTCTCTGAAGGCTCCCCACTTCCATTTCATTCTCCCAACTGATACTCAAGGGTAAAACTGAGTATCTGATTGAAAAAAATCGGACACTTGTGCTAAGTTAATCGTTGTGTGTCATTGCCTGCATTCCTATGAAAGGTGTGCAAAAGCAATTTTTGCTGATGACAGATAATCTTAGGTTTTAAAGGTGTGTCACCTGTCATAGTACCTTTTAGTAGTACACATAGTACTTAGTTTTTTTTGGTCTATAAGGACTGCCAGGGAGTGCAGCTGATTAGATAATGGCAGGTATACTTTGTTTACCAAGACTGAGTCTGGGGCATTAAGTGCTCTTCAAAATACATGCCACTGAATTGGCTGCTTGGATGAACACTGGTGCCAACTCAGGATGCTGTCTTTACTGCTAAGTGAGGTCTTGCAATGAGTTCAACCTCTGCAGTGTTCCTAGATTGAGAAATATTTTAGAAATCAGATTTTTTTTCAAAGCCTGTAATAACTAACAGTGTTTATTCATGTGTCCATTATTGTTTAATATGGATGAATACTGAAATTCTGGAATTAATGTCATTGGGCTCACTATTGCAAATTTGTCAATGTTTTATATACCTGTGTTGTATGCAACTGTAAAATCGAAAGGTTAGTTGGATTTCTGCACCCCTTGTATTTCAGGACTACCACAAGACAAGCAGTAACTTTAATTAACTCCCTTATAAATTACGTCTGACTCTATCTTCATCTTTACAAAAGTCAGTGCTGTGTTTCTTATTCGGCCCTGCCAATGTTCATTTCCTGTTCTCATCAATTTGCTATTTCGGTGGCCAGAAATGAAGGCATCTGCGCAAACATGGGGGAAACAACACAGCGGGGTGTGCGGCATCAAAATAGCCCTACGCGATGGTCTTTTTCACACTTTGCTCCAAAATAACATTACAACCTGCTTTTGACGATTAAGCAGGTGTGTTGGCCTGTTATGCAGTTCAGGGTGTACATTCAATCTTCTGCATACACTCTGGATCCATTATGGCCATGACCAAGATTAAGAAGTTACTAGAGACATAATAATAAATAACAGAATACCAGAAACAACATTAACAGTAGTATACTGAAAGGAGCAGTGACTTTGACCGTTCCACTGTTATAGAATGTCCCCTTTGCCACAAGTCATTTGGTGAAAATTCTTTTCCCCTGCTAAAGCTCACTCAGCCAAATGTAGATACTATTATTGTGAAGTTGATGTGTGTAGAAGTGAGAACAGCTTAGCGATAAATATGTAGACCACACAAACTCACAGTGCAGGGCTGAGTGGCTGAGTGCCTATCCGCTGTCGTATCATTTACTAGAGAGTTCCAAACTGCCTCTGGAAGCAAAATCAGCCCAAAAACTATGTGGCAGAAGCTTCATTAAAAAAGTTCTACACATGCATGCAGCTACAGATAGAACTAAAATCACTATATGCAATGCCAAGTGTGTAAAACACCGTCACTGAACTCTGAAGCAGTGAAAACTTCCCTAGAGTAATACGTCACGCTTCATTCTCTGGTAGTCTGATGGCTTAATCGAGATTTGAGAGTGCCAGGAGAACACTATCTACCAGGAGGCAGGAAGCTACCAGGAAGTTTATTGTGAAATGCTTAATGGTCTGGGGCTTTATTTGCATTTGGGTGCCAAAGTTCCAATAAAAGGTAATGTTCATGCTACAGCAAAAACACTTTAACCAATATGTAAGCTTCCAGCAGTTTTGGGAAGCCCCTGTCCTATTCCAGCATGACTGTTGGTCCTAAGAGAGATGGTTTGATGAGTCTGGGGTTTAGAGGTAGCAGTCTACTGTATAATAATGGTAATGGTTTTGGAATGGGGACATCCAACATGCGGGTTGTTAAGTGTTAAAGGTCTGGTATCCACATGCTGGCCATATCTTGCACTTCTGCTATCTAGCTTTAAAAAAAAACACACACAGCTAGGTAGTTCTGAGCCCAAGTCAAGTCAAGTCAAGTTTATTTCTATAGCGCTTTTCACAAAGGACATTGTCTCAAAGCAGCTTTACAGAAATCAACAGTCAAGGTGAACGGTGTGCATTTATCCCTGATGAGCAGCCATGGCGACTGTGGCAAGGAAAAACTCCCTTAGATGTAATGAGGAAGAAACCTTGAGAGGAACCAGACTCAAAAGGGGAACCCATCCTCATTTGGGTGACATCAAGAGTGTGATCATAAATCTTTCAACAATACAGAACACTGGAGAGTGAGAACTAACATGAGTACTGGAGTATAAGATTATAAGTAATGTTCTTTCTACAGTCTTATACAGTCTATATGGTTAGTAGCTCCTAGTTTTATGAGCTCAACATTTGTGATCATCACAGATCCAGCATCAGCTTCTCCATGCCAGAGCCTTTAAACACTCCAGGAGGTCCAATGTCAAAACCACACATGTAGCGGGATCCAATTGACACTGGTACGTCTCTAGATGGTTCGGGATGTTTGCGAGTTCTGCATCTACTTCTTCAAAGGTCCATAATCATCATGAGGTGGGACGTGACTGGAGCTGGCCAACCTCAGGATGCCTCGGGATGGGGAGAGAAAGAGAAGCAGTGGAGAGGAATTAGCTTAGCTGCTGTTCATGATATTAACAGCACAAGTTGATAATGTGCATGTGATCAGATGTTCTGGAGCACAAGGTTATGATGTGAGTCTAGCTGTTTGGATCGGTTCAGCATTTAAAATTTCCTATTTACAAATGTTTGTGCAGAAATAATGGATGATGGATACAGTTCCAGTCCTAAAGCCATTTAAAAAGTGGGTATTCACTGTTCATTTTCATATTTCCATCCAGCTTCTGAAGTTTTACTACCAAAAATTATTCTTAGGAACAAACAAATAATTGTGTCTTGGTTAAAGAAACTTAATAAAACTAAAATATAAGTGGTTTTGAAGCCAAATAGATGTCTCTTAGGGTGCAATCCTATTTGTAATATTCCTGTTCAGTAATTTCCCTTTTCAATATGACCAGCAAACCTCTGAAGAAAATACAATGATACTGCTCACTTTCCAGACAAATTGCTGTTTGACCACTATGATGGCCAAGGTTTGTATCATGCCAATAAACCTCAGACCCGAGAAAGCCATTTGTGGGACTGTTTATGAATTATTTAAAATGGGTCCAGTATAAGGATAAGTATCCTGAAGTGTGAGTCGGTTAATCATGTGGCGTGACTGTGACATGATCTTATTAAATAAAATGACTTGATAATAGCACATAGTGATCTCAAGAACATTTATGATGTTTCTGCCAGCATTAAATGGGTGTGTAGATTCAAGAACGGGTGCGACTTTTTAGTCACCATTTTAGAAAAGAGGAACATTTTCATCTACATGACCAAACCATAAAAAGAGAAATTTTTGAGGCACAAAACAGGGAGGACCAAAAAAAATGTGCAGGCCCCAGTGGCCCAGCAATAAACATTCATAGATGTCAGATTGCTTTCTTCTGGTCTCCTTGTTGCAATGTTTCCTTCATTTATTATATTTATAGCAAAATGATTTCTTCATTTTTGAGCTTTCCCTACATTTTCTGCATGTTATTCTTGCTCATAACATCATCTGGCATATATTTCTTAAATAAGCATGCCATTGCTTTTCCAGGACATGCAAAGCCACCAGTGATCTCTAGACCACATACTTGACCTGGATATGCAGAGAGTCTTATGTTTTTTATTCATAAATAAAGCTTATGAACCTGTTCCTGATTCTTTTGTATATTGTTCAACATGAACAATAATGGGTATACTTCATTAAAAGCTTTAAAAACAGTAATAAATAATTATTCATATACGGATTTAGGACCCTTACGAGAAAAATAAATCAAGGGCCGTGACGTCAGAGCGACGTGGGGCCGCCTTCCCGTGGGCTCACCACCTGCAGGAGGGACCGTAAGGGACCGGTGCTGAGAGGATCGGGCAGCAGTCGAAGGCGGGGGCCTTGACAACCCGATCCCTGGACACGGAGAAGTGTCTAGGGAATCCGCTTAGACTGCTGCCCCCGCGACCCGAATTACGGATAAGCGGGAGAAGATGAATGAATGAATGAACATATACGGATTTAAGTTCAGTTGAACCACTGGGACTTTTCTTTAGTAGTAAATCCAATTAATCAGAGATTCAATTCACTTCAACTGGTAGTTCAAACGAATCAAAGCATTAAAGTGATACCTGATATTTATGCATACACTATGGATGAAAAAAAGAATAAAACGTATCCAAGATGTCGTGTCTCTCGGAAATCCAGCTGAAACAACAGATGGGAGTGAGGGAATAGTGCTGGAAAGGTTGGAAAAGATTGTGGTGCACATTCCACAGTTGGAGTTCTGTATCCCATGTCCTACTATGTTGGCTCCTCCCTGGTGCTCAGATCTTTTGTGTTTTTAGTTGTCACAATAGAGAAATTAATAAATATTTTATGAAACGGTCTCAAAGTAGGTTGGTGATTATAAATGATGACAGAACGCTTTAGAGACGAATTTGAATTGTACTTGAATGAGTCAATTCTATTGAACTACCTGTTCAAGTCAAAGATCTGGTGAATGTTCTGTTGGTGAACAGCATCAATTGTTTCAACGCTTTGTCATTAGCAGTTAGTTCATCGCTACACTATACTATAAGCCAATACGTATAGAAGTGTTTAACATTTATATGCCACACTGTCAAATCTAAAGAAACAAGTAGAGTAGTGAGAGTAGCATGAGGAAGCCCTGACAGTATATAAAGTCAGATTGTCATTCTACTCAAAGATAACCTCAGAGAAGTACATGTCAGATAACTACCACCTTGTACAAATTCCATTCTCTTCTATATAAATAATCTTGAAGTGTTTCTTTTTTCAATCATTCAATTGTGTACAGGGAGACGCAAAGACAAGCTATGTTTACTGCTCATGAGGTGCTACTGTTGCTGATATGCTAGATTATGATTGGTGCTACATTTTTGGCATCTTACAAGTTACAAATGATATTTACAGAATTTTTCTGAGAATACAACCTTTTCCCCCTCATATAGTATTGTATTTTAATGTGTGAAACACTAAATGTGTTTACGGACACATTAAACATTTATGCCTTTCCAAGCCTTTTTCTTTGCAGAGCCATTACAGCAATTAATCAGTCCAGCTAGGGTAAATTAATAATAATAATATAAAGAAAAAAATAATCTGAAACAGTAAAAAGATTTTATGAAACACATTTCTTTCTTAGCTAAGTGTGAAAGATCACAACAGAGGTTCTGCTACATAAACTGTGATGGTTACTGTCCTTCTTGGCCACAAAAAAAAAAAAAATTTGACCAAAGTTGGCAGTTGACAATCCTCAGGTCTATAGTAACTTTCTTTTATGTCACATTTGGAAGAGCATTTCCAGTTTTTCTTTTCTTTTTTTCAAATTTTTTGTATTTGTATTAATATAGGTTACGCATGGCATCTAAATTGCACTCAATGGAAGATGTCACATTGCCTCATTGCTTTACACATAACCTTTTTTCCCCTCTTTCACACACACACACACACACACACACACACACACACACACACACAC
>JAAIIK010000425.1:2809450-2825943 GCA_014706435.1 Silurus glanis
CACACACACTCACTCACTCGCACACACACACACACACACACACACACACACACACACACACACACACACACACGCAAACTCAGACACACACATACCTACACAAACGCAAACTCACACATACATAAGCTCTGGTGCTCAAAATAGATACTGGGGCGTGAACATCTGGTTTAACCACAAATCTGAGGAAACTAATTGTACGTATTAGCTGCTGAATTCCTGATATATTTCTATAAGAATACAGTACAATATTATATTATACAATCATATGTAGCAAATACATTTAGCAAATACAGTAGCAAATACATTTTAATAAAAAAACAAATAAGAATTTTTTTTTTTTTTGCTGTTTTCCTACTTTATTTCCTATCAAAGTATTTATTTCTGTGTATATTTTGGAATATAATTAATGTTTTGCTTTCTCTTTCTTTCTCTCTCTCTCTCATATACATCTGAACACTTCTGTTGCTCTGATTGATGCACCTTCATATGGTTAATCGTTCATCATGGCCAGATGAAGAGGTAAGTTAAAGTTCTATTTCTCACCTGCTCATTTATAGGTGTGAATTTTTGTAATTTTGCCACCCAGGAACGAGACATTCCCAGAGGTATGGCCATTAAAGTCGTCCTCATTTCTGACACTAGGCTGGAACACCTAACAGGGCTGGGTTTCTAGCATGCCCTGTATTTCTTGTTTCATAAAGCAACACAGATGTCTTGACTCTGGTTTTTCTATTCATCACATGTCAGATAGGATCGACAAAAATCTATGATTCAGCATTCACTTTGTAGCTCAAGAGATTTGTCTTAATTTGTGAATTCAGTCCTGTATGAAGCTGAAAGGTGAATCGAATGTATTTTTGTGCACCCTATAATACATATCATTTCCAAGCTTATATTTGTGCCAGATCTAAGTTTGAACAGTGTGAATATTGTGGTGTGTGTGTGTGGTTGCTAGTTCTGGTCATTACAGTCTCCGGTGCTGTGGTCGATTGTCACATGGTGTTGCTGCAGCTGTGTTTGTATTCACAGAAGTGTAGCCAAACAAAGCAGATAAACAGTTTGTTGGGTGACAAAAGCAGTTCTGCGTGTGTGGCAAACCTGAGTCTTGCTTTAAAATGCATTCCATGCCATCACATCATACCGGAAAACTAAAATATTTTCTACTTTTTTTTTTTGACACGTAATGTGCGCTTAGCGTAATCTCTTTTCCATCTGTCCTTTTACTTGAGTGGAAATGCACATAACACACTCTGGAGAACTGTATTAGCATTTCATTGTTTCTTTTACATTGTAAAGCATTAGCAGTAGTCAGGAAACAGGTAAAAATTAAGCATATTAGAATAGTATTATATACTATACTATTAGTACATATTAGTATATATTAGTATATATTTGAAAATGTATAATTGATATGGAAGTGTAAGCAAGAAATAGTGATGTAACTATGTAAATGTTCGTTTTTTAGCCTGTTTTAATGGTTTGTTTTTTCCAACCTGTCACTGAAGACATAAAAGACTTAAATGTCCTACGGTCCAGGTCAAACTTGGTGACATCACTGCTTTAACTGTTTTAGCTAGCACCCACAGTAACCCCATGGATATATCTTGTCTCCTTTATTTTGCTTAAAAGCCCACAATCTGAAAGTCCATGCCATTGTGCTGTCGTCTTCAGCTGATCTTGAGGTCCTGTGCAATGGCTATAGTTAGTGATTATTAGCCTTAGAGCAAAGTCTGGCTTTTTTATGTGCATCTAGGCACTGTTCAACTGTTTCCTTTATTTATTGTTTTAGCAAAGCAAGTGAGGAACATAAAGTAATGTACTTCATACATTTCATTTAAAAAATGATCAAGCTACCTGTGAAGTGATCAGTCCTTAATAGATAGTTCTGTTTAACTGCACATTGTCAGTACACTAGTATTTGTTATTGGTGCTGACTCGTGTTTATTGAGTTTTTAAAGACTGATTCTCTCTCTAATCAAATTCGTGGACAATATAACACGCACAAAATGGATAACCAGCAAGTCATTCTGTGCAACACACTTCTTCATGGGAGGAGCCTCGTGGCTTGCAGACACCACAGATTTGGCATTGCAAAATGCGCGTCTCTGGGTAGTGCCGGATTATTCCATCCAGTGATTGCTACCCTGTAGTCAGGCCTTTCTGGTAAGATACTCCTGGTTATAAATACAAACCAAATAGAAAAAGATGACTTTGTCATGTGAAACAACACCTATGTTTTTCCCATGGTTACACTCCCTGTTTCTATTTGAGTGTTTTTTTTTTTTTCTTTTTTTTTTTTTTTCTTTTGCTAAAAGTAAAACAATAGAAAACATGAAAATTATGATGTGGGATATTTAAAGCATGGTTGTAATACATAAGTTAGGCCTTGGTATCCATAATAGATTGTTATTGAGCAACAGAGGAAGGCTATTGGCAACAGCGACTTAACTGTATAAAATTAGAAAAAAGGTTTATAGCTCATGAATATAAGTACAGTATATGAAAGGTAATTAAGAAAATCATCAATATGCAATGTTATTGCTGGTGTTTGTAATTTTTGGGTGCTTTGATGCTTGCAGTACCCTTTTTCTTTTTCTTTTCTATACAAAATGGCAGACTTTGGCAGGCATCTCTATCAAAATAGAGGAATATAGGAAAATGATGAATAAAATTCAGAAACAGAAAGACAGAGTACATGTGTGTGAATGAGGAGGAGGGCAGTGGAGTGATGCGGTTGCAGGGAGAAGAGGTGGTGAAGGTGGATAAGTTTAAATATCTGGGATCAACAGTGCAAAGTATTAGAGAGTGTGTTAGAGAAGTGAAGAAAAGAGTGCAGGCAGGGTGGAGTGGGTGGAGAAGAGTGGCAGGAGTGATGTGTAATAGAAGGGTATCTGTTAGAGTGAAAGTTAAAGTTTATAGCTCTATGGTAAAACCTGCTATGTTGTATGGTTTTAGAGACAGTGACATTGACATTGACAGAAATACAGGAGGTGGAGCTGGAGGTAGCAGAGTTGAAGATGCTGAGATTTTCATTGGGAATGATGAGGATGGACAGGATTAGAAATTAGTTTGTTAGAGGGACCGCACAAGCAGGACGTTTTGGAGACAAGGTGAGAGAGGTGTGATTGAGATGGTTTGGTCATATGCAGAGGAGGAATATGGGGTATATCGATAGAAGAATCCTGAGGATCGAGCTGTCAGGCAGGAGGAAAAGAGGAAGGCCAGAGAGGAAGTTTAAGGATGTGGTGAGGGAAGACATGCAGTAGGTTGGTTTGAAAGAGGCAGATGTAGAGGACAGGGTGATCTGGAGATGGCTGATCTGCTGCGGTGACCCCTAATGGGAGCAGCTGAAGTAAGTAGTAATAGGAATATTATTGGCTTGAGGGTGATAACAGTAGCTCTGCTTAATTATAACTTTGTTGTTCCTTGTTTGTTGTTTTACCTGACTGTCTTTCTATTATATATTGGTTCAATGTATTGTTGCATATAGAAAATGTTGATTAAGGTTTTTTCTTTCTTAAACTTGATGATGAACCTTGTTTCCATTTTTAGATTTTGTTGCTTAGCCAAAGATGATAGTCTTTACTTTTGAAAAAATATGTGTTAATATGGATTAGTGATTGTACAAGATAAGTCCATTTTTTTCCTCAGGCAGGTAAAGTCAGATAAATTTTTCTTCATTTAATCATATATTAAGAACCTGAACTACAATTTCAAATCTTTTCAATAAATAGACATGTTTTGTATATTGGTAATAGTCTACGGATGTACTGTATATCTCCTAACTGAATGTTTTAGAGGGAAATAAAATCCTAATTTTGAGAACACATGTTTAATTAAAAATCATTAGTGTAACAGAATGTGTTAAGAGCATTAGCAAAGTTATTCTTATCCTTCCTCAGTAAGGACATTTTTCAGTAATAGGGAGATTTATAAATAAATGACACGGTTGCATAACACTTTGATTTGCAGACTTCTCATTTAAATTAGTTCTTGAGCAATAGTAATGATCACCTCAGTCAATGAGGATCATTAAAGACCCCTAGCTTGTCTGGTTGCATGTTGCATTTATGCGTGATTTGGTTTTTATTTGATTAAAAATAAATTGATTAGCTTTGTTTATGTACACGAGCACAGCCAAGATGTGCACTGCTTCATTTTACTTCAACTCCTGGATATCAGCCTGAGTCAAGTCGTTTGTTCTACCACCGTGGTTTTTGAGACACGGCAACCCGGAAATGCCTGTGAGTTCATAAAGAAGAGCCCCCTGTAAAGACACAATCTATAAATATCTTCCAGCCTGGTTCTCATGGCCCATGGAGATCTTCAGGGTGAAGCTAGCAGGGCATCAATCGTCCATATTGTACATTGTAGCTGAGGTCCAAACCAAGCAAGGACAAACAAATGTTTGGTGGGGACTGTGAATGGCAGATGACAGACGTTTTTGATCAGAGAACTGCCAAATCACAAATGAATGAGTAAAATTCTAAATGGTGAGATTGAAATAAAAACATTCGCAATGGAAATTCTGTTTTATAGGCCACTGATCTGCATTAAGACACAATGGGGCATCTTTTTATAAGGGAACATAAAATTAACAATAGGGTGGTGTGATGTCTGAAGATTAATTTCCTACATACTTTTTATCAGTTCATAATTACATGAAGTGGAACATTTGTAAAACATGTTAGTTTCTAATAGCACTTTTGTTATAGCAGCTGATAATTGGTCATTCCTTCATTTCTCTCAAGGAAAAAAAAACAAAACAATAAACAACACAGTGTTTCATGTTACCAAGAATTCTTAAATTAGAAAGTGCTCTGTTTTGAAGCAGTAGTGGAAAACCTACTACCTTTTACAAAGCACAAATATGGAGAGTTCTTCCAACATTTACTTACAGTAGGTTCCACCATATCAATGAGTAATACACTGTACCTTATAAAATAAAATAAAAAAAAGATTTTTTTTTTTTTTTTTTAAATCTACCTACTTACATCATTTGATCAATCAGATTTGAGAATTCTACAGCACTGTAACATAATATTTAACTTCCTTAGTACCAGTGAAATTTGAAAATATAGTCAATGAAGAAATTGTTGTGAAAGGAAGGAGGAAGACAGTGAACAATGACTTTCTTGGTAGGCTACTGTTTAGATACAAGCCGTTGTAACGCGTTGAGTCTGGGTCATGGGATAGCTCGCTAACTCCAGTTGCAACAGAAATCATATAAGCACAGACAGGTTTCCAAAACTCGTGCTTTTTTATTTTTCTTGGCAACAGCGTTACAGGTTAGTCAAAGAAACTTAGAAATAAGCATCAGAAAATAATAAGGACATAATCCTCGGCCTTGCACACATGCAGTAATAGTGGAAAAATGCGGCGGCAGGCTATTCCCAAAATGCCGCTCTGCTCTTAAAGGAGCTACAACATATTTCACCTGTTACACCGTGTAACAGACACTGTCTTTCGTTAAAGCCTGTGTAAAGTTCATTAGTTTCAGTGTAGACACCTGTGGCTTATTTATGTTCAAAATAAAAATCTTTAAAATTCAGTGGGTGCGGCTTATATTTGGGTGCGCTTAATAGTCCGGAAATTACGGTAAATAGACGGTAAATTGAAAGTTTGAAAAGCACTTCTCAGTTATTAGTTAAGGAAATGCCACAATTCTGATCATTAGATAAAAGTTGTTTTTGCAAAAAATAAACCTAGGCTTAACCAATCCAACTTTGTCAATTTTGCTATTGGTAAGTATTGGCCAATACACAATGCTGAGCCAGTTCTGCCATTGTTTATTGACCAAGTTTCCGTTGTATACAAAAAAAAATTACGATTTAAACCGATACGATCCAACAATTTATACCATTATTGACTGTAATTTAATACTCTGTGTTAAACTGGCTCACAGCTTACATCGCAGATTTAGTAAACAATACATTGAGTTTGTAAACAGTCGGAAGTCTTTCCTGACCTTGACTGAATTTATTTAGCCAAGCTACTCCACTGAGGAGCAAGCATTATACGTGCTAGCATTATATAAAAATCTATAAAACTTTGTTTTTGCCTAAGCTAAAAATATAAGAAAACAATGTGTGTGTAAACAAAAGGAGAGGTGGAAAATGGTAATGAAGAAAATCCAGCTGCAATGTTAGAAAGATTTAGCATAAGGTTATGTTTCTGTATAATTATACAGGTTAGCTTTTGTAGCTATATTTGTGTAATCACATTATAAACTGTGATAAATAGCCATCTTTAATCAAGACATGTTTAAAAAGATTTTAGATATGATAATGTTGCAGGTTACAAGGTAGATTACAGGCATGTCCAGAGTCAACACCTACAGCTGCTATCTGATCATGTGCCTTGAACTGTTCCAGATGTTTCATAAGTGGGTCAGGACAATAAACCCACTAGAAACGAGGTGAAAATGGAATCCTATTTCTTATACACTCTTTAAAAAAAAAAAAAAAAAAAAAAAAAAAGGAGGTTTTGAGGGGATTTGGACATTTGTGTACGGAAGTGTTATAGTAATTTGTTTGGACTTCTTTGGACAGAGGCCTGAAAGTAATGGCTGTGTCGGTCAGATGTGTTCCATCCCTCTGTATTTCCCAAGATTTTATAAAAAATTTTGATTGGAGCCATATTCTCTCTGACTGAACTTAAATCTATCAGTTATATATAAGTGAACTTCCTTTACCCTAGCTAATATAACATATAATATTTAAAATTATTTGTGTTTGTGAATGATCACAAGTTTTTCCTTTGGCTAAATTTAGCTGAGATACTTTGTTGAGGCTTCATATTGTTAGTTGAGCTACTCTGTTGAGGTTTCCTGTAGTTAGTCGAGCTACTCTGCTAAAGCTACATTTGCTTAGCTGAGCTACACTACTGAGGCTTTGTTTAGTTAGCTAAGCTACTCTGTTGAGGCTTCATTTAGTAATTCTCTTTCAGTTAATTCCTGGCCCCCCAGCTAACCTGTCTAGCCAGTATAGTCACTCCATATAGGGTTAATGTATGTACTGAAACATATGAAGGTTCATGTGTGGAATGCAGACACATGCTGTGGAATGAGCGCTGTACGAATGGTCATGAGCTTAAACTTTAATCCTCTGGGTGTAAGTTGCTTCTCATACACAGCAGCGGTCATGTTTTATTCAGCTGACTCAGACAACCAGAAAGAAAACCAAACATAATCTTAAAATTTTAATTTAATTAAATTCTGGATCAGAAAGACGAATCTCCTTTCAAGTTACTTTTTTATTCACCAAATTATTTCCCCATTTATGGTGCTATATTTCATATGTGAAACACCCTCTGACACAAGCCAGACACCAAAAAATTGATAATGTTTCTCTTAAAAATATGAAGGTTAATGTTTTCTAGTAGTGTGTAGGTGTTTGTATGAATATTCATTGGAATTATAGTTTTTAGAAATAGTTTGAAATTTTATTCCATTCTAAATGTTTTTGGAAGTCTTTGTATTTATGATCAACAGACCAATTAATGCTGTCAATACATTTCTATTAGCAAGGCTTTTAGCCAAGTTGAATAAACCTGTCAACCACAGTTGCTAAACAATGTCTATGGCCTTGTCATCGAGTGTAAATATTTACAGCATGAATGAATGCAAATCAGTCATTGAGGCAAATGAATGCATTGTCCATTAAGCCTGTAGTTGTCCAGCTTTATTTTTTTAAAGTGTCATCTTTCAGTCTAAATTAGAGGTTAATTTAAGGCTAATAAATACTAATAATTAAAAGCATTTGACATGCTGGAGACATTTTGTTGGTCTGTACAAGGAAACATAAAACCCAGACAGTATTTAATTACACTAATGCATAATTCAGTAGTAAATTGTGTAAAGTCAATGATGTGTGTGTGTGTGGATGTCATGTGGGTGTGTCTGTGTTTGCCAGTGTGGGTTATATTGCTGGATCCACCATGTGCTTTTCATTGTCAGATCAAAGTCGAGACTCAAGGCCCCCTGTCTTTCTGTCTTGCTAAATTGCCATGTGTGTATATGTTTGTGTGTGTCCCTTTTCTTCCGGGCAAACAGCTCACCCCTTCGGATCGGTTTACACACAGGCACGCCTAGTGCAATTTCCACCTCTGTGCAACAAACACAACACACAAGTGCAGTCGATCTGATCATTCTCATCTGTCTGTCTGTCTGTCTGTCTCTCTCTCTCTCTCTTTCTTTCTCAGTCATGTATTTGGTGTCAGATTTGGTGTAAGTCATTTAGGAATGTTCTGCTCTATTTTCTTTGGCTCTATGAACTACCAGTAATTACAGACTGGTGTATATTCACTTCTTTGCATTTGGATAGAATGTTGAAAACATTACTTACATTTTAGTAGGGGTGTAACAGTACCCAAACTTCACGGTTCGGCATGTACCTCAGTTTTTTTTTTTTGTCATGGTTCGGGTTCAATTTCGGTACTATACGGGAAAGAAATGCAAAACACATAATTGCTTTTTTGTTTTTTATTAACACGGATATAAAAATAAAATATATGAAAATAAAATAGAATAAATCAAATGCAATACACTTTTTTTTATTATATTGTTATATATAAATAACGTTGCATTCATTAAAAAAAATAAAAATGTTGAGGTTTTTGTTGGGAGTGACGAGGATAGACAGGATTAGAAATGAGTTTATCAGCGGGACAAGGTGAGGGAGGTGGGTTTGGACATGTGCAGAGGAGGGACATGGGGTATATCTGTAGGAGAATGCTGAGGATTCCAGGAAGGAGGAAAAGAGGAAGGCCAAGGAGTCGGTTTATGGATGTGGTGAAGGAAAACATGCAGGTAGTTAGTTTGAATGAGGCAGATGTAGAGGACAGAGGGGTATGGAGACGGATGATCCACTGTGGTGACCCCTAATGGGAGAAGCCGAAAGAAGAAGAAGAATTAAAAAAGAAAATATGTATATATAAGAATATATAAGGACTATATATAAGAATATATAAGAAATTCTTAAGGCTATACAAAAAATGCTAATGAATCCATATCGCTACTGTTGGCAGAAAGTGGCACGGTTTCACGCATGTGAAAAACAACACACTTCAAATCATATTACCCCTACGGAGTGTGTAGCCTCAGTGACACTGTGCTAACTGCAGTTTTCTTTTTATACCCCTTGCATTGTTGTGTATGTTCTTAAGTTTTATATTAATAATAACATTTTTAAAAAAGCACTCAAAGTACGAGGCGGAGACTAAACAAACTCGCAGTCTGCCACGTAATACGTTCCTGAGGGAACTCAGATTTCCGCCATTAAAAAGGATTGCATTCAGTACACATGTGCACTCAACCGGTACAAAAAAGTAAGAATACATATACTGTTACACTCATAACTGTTACGCTACATTCTAGCAATTTTATGTTAAATTCCAGTTTAAATGAATGCATTTATTTTAATATGGTATCCGTTTACTTTATACACATATGATTTGTCCACGTAAATGGATAAAAACTATGTAAAGTTTAGGCATGGTGAAGGAGCTGTGCATTGTGCAGTTCTACAGTGCTTTGTGGAAATCTTTGTTTTGTGACACCCTTTAGGTCTGAGGAATTTGTAGTCTCTCAGCAGCATGACTTCTGTTTGAACAGAGGCAGCAGAGGTTTGAGCAGCGGCAGAGGTAAAGGAACAATAGCTGTCGTAGCATACGTGACAGGAACTAGCCTGCTTCACAGATGCCCCTACACTATAAAAAACTGTTTTGTGCCATTGTTTGTTAACCAAAAAAATATTTAACTGAAACAGCTGTGTGCTGTTACTAAAAATATATATATTAATTACCATTAATTATTTGAAATGAGTAAATAATTAGGTTTTGACTTTGGTTTGAATTTGCAGGGAATGTTAATAGGTGAAAGATTCAAGGCAATTTAAAAAAGCAAATTTAAGATTATACTCGAGATCTAGGTATAAATCTCAACTGTATAAACTTTTTATGATGTTATGTTGAAATAGGAAGTAATGCCTCATGAGGTTCAATAGAAACACTGAATTTGAAAAGACTCATTGTGGATCCTTATCTGAAGTGATTTTGTGGTGTAGGCCGCTTTAGAAGATAGCACGCTTCATGGGGCTCACTGCTGATCTCTGATGTATTGTGATCAGTGCTTTTACCGCTGAATCAACAGTGAAGGGACCTGGGGCTGACATGGTGGAAGATAATTTACGTCTTTACAAAAAGAATGCATAATTGATTTGAAGATGGTTGACAGTCTGAAATGTTGAGGCCAGACAAGGCTAGAGTGTCTTCATGGTGTATCACAGTAAAGATATAAGAGCCTTGAGTGGTTTTTGTATCATATCCTAAGTTTTTCTATTTATTAAAATTTTTTTTTTAGCCTTTATTTGTCACATACATTTTAGCACAGTAAAATGATTTTCTTGTTTGGAAGCTGGGGTCAGAGCACAGAGTAGGCAATGATACAGCACCCCTGGAGCACAAAGGGTTAAGGGCCTCGCTCAAGAGTTGCAGCTTGTAAACAAATATTGTGTTTCTACAGATTCATTTCTTGTTAGTAAAACTTTTATAAAAGCAATATTTCATGAGCAGTATTACCTTGTGGTCTGTGCCTATAGTTGAATCACAGCTGTGCCATTATTCCAGTTAATCAAACTATTGCTCTATATAGTGAAAATGGCACAAGGGGTTAACTCCAGCAGCGTCATTATTACTATATACAGGGCACAGATGGACGTAATTCTTTGCTTGCATAAAAGACGCAGAATCTTTGCTCTCTCTCTTGCTCTTTCTCTCTCGAATAACTGTTTATTACATTTATTCAAATTAATGCAAGCTTAACACACTTTTATCTCTGTGTATGATTTTCAAACAGGCAGAATTTTAGATCTAATGATCATATAAATTAACGAACCGAAATAAACCTTTTTTTTATAAACATTTTGCACTGCAAACATCAATGACTGCTTTAACTACTAAATGCACGGCTGTTAATGACCTGTTCTAATTTTACCAGAAAATCATTTCAAGGTGCCTGCAAGTCAAAACTAACTGCTCATCAATTCTGACACATGATGAAATGTATAACAGCTGCACATTCATGATGAACTCTTCAGTAGTAATTGTAGCATAGTGGCTCATATTATATTGTCCGTTGGTTGTAATATAATGAATATCTACAGTTTTATCCTTCATGCACAGCTGAGACAATAGATGTCAACCACATGGACAAACTTGTGCAGTTACAAGACCACAATACCATGTTTTTTATTGGAAACTGAGAAGCTGACACCACCGTAAGCAACGGGAAACAGATTATATTTCAGTTGTAAGTTATTCAGATGTTCAATGACAGCTTGATTTAGCTACGTGACTTATGTTGATGGTTCTACCTTAGGCCATGTGGAGAGTTGTGGTTACACTTTTAATAGGAACTAGAGCAAGACCACCAAAATAGTCCCTGCAGCAATCTTCGATGAAGACAATGATGAATGTTTGGTTTTTACGTAAGTGGTTGGAATACATTATACTGTGTTTCAGAACGAAGGAATTTCACTTGGACACTACAAAAAAAATGGTAGTGTGACTGTACATTTCATGTTAATTTGCATTTTAAACAATTGTATTACATAAAATTGCATTTCAAATGCAAATTGTTTATAAATTTATATTAAATGGAAATGTATAAACAAGAAATGAATACACTATAATTTTACAGTAATAAAATCATTTTAAGAATAAAACATCTTATATCGTATAGTTTTGTATATGAATGAGATTTTCTTTCTGTAACTGTATTAAATCATACGTAGATGGGATACACAATTATTGTCACACAACTATTCTATCATTATTGTTCTCATGATTTGTACAAAGCTTAAAATTCATCTTGGAATCAAATTAGAATTATACAACTAAAAAGTGTCAAGAAGAACAGGTCTATGCTAAGGCCCTATTTGTATTACCAGTCCAGGGAAGGCTGTGGATTTAATTTCTCCTAGGAGCTTTAAACTTTTCAGTACTGCATTAGATTATTTTGATTTACTATAGAATGTGAGCTGTAAATGTCCTCCTCTGAGCTCAGAAGTTATTTTATGAGCAATCTGGAATAGCCATATGAGGTTCCACATTTCAACTAAAAGAACCTGCAAAGATCTGTTTCTATTATGGAAAGAAAAGCAACACCAGGCACTTAAAAATTATTGTCATTGGCATCAAATGATATCTCAAGACTTGCACCTCTCAAAATAATCCTGGGTTTGGTGGTTCACAGCCCAGTAAGCCACCAAGGTCTGGAGAAGTACTTTTCATGCCACCCACTTTAGGCAGTGACTATTCTGGACATCATTAATCATGCTCTAAAGGTTTAACAAAATAAGAAATGATGCACCAAATTAAACTGCAGAAGTCAGAAGAATTTCAAATGAGTGGGAGCAAGATAGTATGATTTTGTTGAAATGACCGTTATCCTTGTCTGGAACCCTAACTAAACTCTCTGTGGTATTTATTTATTTATTTATTTATTTATTATATGATGCTGTGTTAAAATGAAGACTCATTTTCCAGTGTCAAACCCCTAACTTAAAATTTAGGGGTGTATTAGGTAAGATTTGGTACATTTTAGAGACAAGGTGAGGGAGGCACTATTGAGATGGTTTGGACATGTGCAGAGGAGAGACACGGGGTATATCGGTAGGAGAATGCTGAGGATGGAGTCACCAGGAGGGAGGAAAAGAGGAAGGCCAAAGAGGAGGTTTATGGATGTGGTGAGGGAAGACATGCAGGTGGTTGGGTTGACAGAGGCAGATGTAGAGGACAGGGGGTTATGGAGACAGATGATGCGCTGTGGCGACCGATAATGGGAGAAGCCGAAAGAAGAAAAAGAAGAAGATTAGGTAAGATTTGGTAAACGGGTGGAGTTAAATTTATATGAATGATTGTTATTCTCATTGAGCCTGCCACTGTTTAAACCTAAGTAACACAAAAACTTACTTTTACGTTCAGGGATCCTATCCATTAGTTACTTTGGTGTAAGCTAGTGTTTATAAAATAACTGACAAACTGGCAAAATTGCAAACAAAATTCTATAAGGCAGATTTTTTTGCTTTGTAATACTATATACATTTTGATGTTATTTGAAGTAATACATGAAATTAAAAATATTGATGATTGCAAAATAAACCTTCACCAATATTATGGAAATATTATCACAAGTGGTCAGTAAAGAATCATTCATAATACTAAAGCTACGCACTTATCTGATTACCCAGCATGCATGCTAATACAGAGTGTGAATGGGTCCACTGACCATGTAGCTTACTTGTGGGCCTTAAGGGCATGAGGATCCAGTCCTGAAGCCTGGAGAACCCACACTTCCCACCAAACAAATGAGAACAAACCCTCTTTAAAAACAATTCCCATTCACTGTGGTTAGTAAGGAGAGGAAACCCAGTATGTGAATCTTTCAGAGTAAAAGGTTCTTGAATAGCAAGTTGCTATGCAGTTTTTTTGTTTGTTTGTGACTGAACTGAGGCTTGATTTTTAGGCTGGTGGCAGTCTGTGAGAGTAGACAGGCCTGTTGTCTTGCATTTAAATGAAAGTCTATTTTTCTCTGAGGTAATTCATATTATATAAGATTTATATGTGATTTATACCAAGAGGGTTTAAAACGAAATGTCATTTCATCTCAGGAATGGTCTCAATTCTCTCCTTGGGGCTATGAATGACTTTGACTATGGCTCCACTCGAAAATCATCTAAGGGCACCTCAACGTTGAGCAGTTAAACGCTGTGTGTGTGTGTGTGTGTGTGTGTGTGTGTGTGTGTGTGTGTGTGTGTGTGTGTGTGTGTATAAGCTAGAGACATTAAATTTTACAGGATGTCTTTGGATGCGCTATAATACAATTTTGCATTCACTTAGTGAGCTCGAAGATCTGGTTTACATGTTTTGGAGAGGAAGATCTTGAGTGGCCTTTTATAGAGCTCTAAACTCATCCCTACTGAACACCTTTGGGATGAATTGGAATACTGAATGTGTATTTACCAGTGGCGGGCCATGCGTTTGGTACCTGGGCCTTCAGTGAGGACTTATCCACCTCTTAATACCACCACTATCACATCGCAATTATAGAAACCATCAATACTCTACAGTATTCTCAGAGAGAAAGGCATTTCACATATGGAATACTAAAGCAAGAAACCCAGTTATGACAACTACAAACCTCTACACTACCACTGCAACTGTGCCACCTACATCATCTGGAGCAGTTCAGAATCAATATTTGTCTAATAACATGACAAAAACATAAAAATTTTATAAAATACAACCTACTCACCAGAGATGCATACTCATAATTTGCACCGCTCCTCAGAGGCTGGGAACAAGTGGTATTCACTGGTCTGGAAGTGTCCTGGGCTGAGACAAGCTGGCTAGCAACCTCTCCTCACGATGTTTAGCTTTTCTTGAAAATTTATTTTTAAGTATGTCTGAGACCAAATCAGTTTCTCTTCCTCCATAGGCATAAAAAAGTCAAACTCAGATGTATTATTGTGTGCAGCACGCTACCGACGTGTTTTGCTAGTCAAACTTAGCTGTAACAGTTTCCCTCTGACCAACCAATCTGAGAACGGAAAAATGCTGACGCTATTCTGTGCCAGCTAGCTGGTGCTGTGAGGCGAATTTGAAATCTGAATGGTTAGAGAAACAGACCCATTGCTAATATTCTCTATGGTAAAAGGGCCAGCAGTACTGACTTTGAAGGCCCTGGGCAGATTAGATTGACATGGCAGCACATAGAGGCTGAAATCTGATTGGACAAAAAATCTAACATCCACATACAAGTACTGGAAGCAGCCAAGAGAAACACTACAAAATAAAGAGAATAAACTGTTGGGAATAAATTTATACAATTTCATAGAAAAAATATTAGAATTTAGGTTGTAAATGTAGGTCAGTGTTTCTGATAGTGTTTAGGCCAGCAGAGAAGGCTTTGCTGGCCCTGACCATCTGCCACTGGTAATTACAGTACTGTGAAAAAGTGTTTGCTAATTATTTTTTGCGTACTTGTCATACGTAAATTATTCAGATCATCAAGCATATTTTAATATTAAACAAATATAACCTATATAAAAACAGTGTTTAAATGATGATTTCATTTATTAATTGAAAAAAAGCTGTCTTAACCTGCATGGCCCCTTTTGAAAAAGTAACTAAGAATGTGCCAGTAGTTCAACATACAGATTGTTTTTGATCTGTACTTTTGAACAATTTTTTATAAATAATGTAATAAATGTGTTCATTTATCAGGAGTAAAAAAAACTTTAAACTTTCTTAAAACAAAACTGAAAAAAGACAACTTATATATAATTTTTTTTTCATATCTCAATACAACTTGGGCAGAACTTAACATTAACTTCCTCTAGCCTCAAATACCAGCTCAGGAATAAAACACATTGTACAAATCCACCGTTTGTGAATCAGCAGATTACTGTATCTTTCACTTCATCACTGACTCGTCTACATAAAAAAATAGCCAGATGCTATAGGCTTTAACATATGCATGATTTCCCCTTTTGTTATTCGCATCACTTTAATACACAATTCTCTTTTTTTTTTTTTTATCGTGTTCATCCTATGCATGAATAGCCTTTTTTTGTAACACCTGACTATTCATTAGCTCACTTCTAAATGAGAACTTAAACATGAGCCACAATCACTGATGCATCCTGAATTCTTAGCTTTTATATAGTTTAAATGTGGACTATGGATCAGCTGCAAACTGTTATATGATTAAAAAAGGAAGGTAAATTTAATAACTGCAGAACCTAGGGTAGCTTCTTCTAAAATAGTCCTTTTGAATACTTAATTATTATTATTACTCGAATACTACATTAATGCACACGTTGCAATACAATATTGTTTCAACTATAACTTGCACAGGTAGTTATATAGTGTGTGCTGCATTTCTCCAGTGTGAGAAATAGTTTTTCTCAAACTTAAAAAAAAAGAAAAAACATTTAATAGCTGCTTAATTGTAAATAATTTGAATAAAAAGTTAGTACTTTAATTTCAAAAACTTAATAAAAGGGTATAATTAGTTTTCTTTTTACATTAGTAACAATACAATTACTTTAAACAAATAAAAATTATGCTCTCTTTCTTCATTGAATAAATAATTGCAAGTTTGCTCACAAATAAGTGGTATTGGAAGAGTAAAAGATTGGATGTGCAGTTCTTGAAAATTCACATCACACATTGCTTGCAGTATGCACTTATAGTGAAGGACAGAAAGTTCGATGAGCATGTTGACGGACGCACTTCTAACCTTTAGAGTAGCTAATTATTGAACAGTATGACTCCATGTCCTGTTAAAATGTCACTCGGTATTAGAAGGTCAACCATACTTTTTTTAAATCTGTATATTAAGCTTCTAATTCACAAATAATCTGTTTATATATATAGATATATAAAAATATATAATTTTTTTTTTTTTTTTTTTTTTTATTTTTTTTATA
>JAAIIK010000425.1:2836358-2857247 GCA_014706435.1 Silurus glanis
GTTTTTTATTTGTTAAAAAAGTTTGAAATATCCAATAAATTTCGTTCCACTTCATGATTGTGTCCCACTTGTTGTTGATTCTTCACAAAAAATTACAGTTTTATATCTTTATGTTTGAAGCCTGAAATGTGGCAAAAGGTCGCAAGGTTCAAGGGGGCCGAATACTTTCGCAAGCCACTGTATATCAATATCAGTATGTTAGTAAGCATTGTGTGTAATATACTTTTGAATTGAAAATAAAGCAACCTGATCTCAAATAATTCTGCAGATTAATGTGCAAGGTGTTCAAGGTGGATTTCTCCTTTAATCCTGATACCCAGTAGAACACCACAGTACAGTAGTACAACATATTTTGCTTCCATCAAACTTGAAACACAGCCTGGATTTTTATGACTGAACAACGTTATTCAGTAGAATCACAGAACTAAAATCTACCCTAAGGCTGATATCATGGTTAACCATTTTGATTTGGCATGGCTTTTGAAGTAGTTGTGCATTGTTTGGTGTTGTAGGCAACCTACGATGCTTTTGAACTCATTCAAGAACATGAATGAGGTTTGTTGAAAGGCCAACATCAGATTGTTGTTTCAAGCATGCCACAGTTGTTATGTCTAATTCTGTTATCATCTCAGGTAGAGGCCTGTAGTCATCGTTTTTGTTCCCCAAAGCTCTCAGCCACTTTACACACACGCACGTGCACGCGCACACGCACACGCACACACACACACACACACACACACACACATCCTCCACTACTCTTTGTTCAAAAGAGTGAAAAGAAATACCACATTTACAGTAACTTTAGGCACATTGAAAAGCGATAGACAGAATAATCCCTGGTTTCCTTTGGAACTTTGCATCTGATGCAAGCGAGTGCAGCTGTGTGAATGGCTCGGTTCCTGTTCATTATTCATTATTACAGTTTCCTCTTCATCCTGTGATTTATTGAATGTCACACTTTTAAAGGCATACTACTGGGTGCAATTACTTCTATCAAATAACATTCTTTTGAACGTAGCTCAGCTAACTGTAGCTTTGGTAGCAATCCTAGTCTTGCTCTCCATAAGGCAGTGTTTTGTTGTGCCTTGCCTTATAAGTTGGCTACGGCCAAAATAGCTCAAAATACCCAGAATAAATATTATTTTACTACACATAAGTTGCAGAGAATGTTATTGCATGTTAATGGTGCTGCTATTTAGAAGTTTCAAATCAGAACACACTTTTTGCTTTATTTTTGTTGCTTTCATTACGTGTTCATGTCGTCATTCGCACTGATCTTTTCTATCTGGATGATCAGATTTCAGATAATGTAACCATAATTCAGGGTTGTGTATTTACTTTTAAATATCTTAGGGGTCGCCACAGCGGATCATCCTTCTCCATACTAACCTGTCCTCTACATCTGCCTCTTTCAAACCAACTAGCTGCAATGTAATGTCAAAAAAACGTCCTACATGTGCGGTCCCTTTAATAAACTCATTTCTAATCCTGTCCATCTTCATCAGTCCCAATGAACTACCATGGTACAACAGAAATCATAGGTGAACTGAAGAGACAGAGATTAAGAAACCTGATGCGTCTAGTTGGCAGAAAGAGAGACCAAGCAGAATACGTTCTCTGTCACTTCCGCTACAGCTATGTCTCCTTCACTTTCAGAATTAGAAATTCTATCAATAAAAAAAAAAAATTTATTTCCAGGATATTGCTTGTAATTTGCGGGTGCCACTATCAATAGGCAGGAGACTCTAGAAACCTCTAAGAGATGGTCTTGAGTATGTGGAGGTAGATCATCTTTAGTAGGGTGTGCATTGTGCTGCGGCAGTGCTGTGAATAAATTTACTGCCCAGGCATGCTGTAAACACACATCACTCTGAGTTAAACTCTAATAGTCTGTATGCTGCCCACCTGGGGAAGTGCTTCATCAGCAGAGCCCACACAAGCAAACGTTCACTCAACTCCAAAACTCCCAAAACTCCAAGCTCTAGCTACTCCAAAACTCACAAAACTCCAAGCTCTAGCTACTTTCAACAGGAACATTAAACGGACACAATTAGAGGGACCTAAGCGAATGGGACAGGAAGCAGAGGAAGTGTTTTTCTTCGTCTGAGACTCCTAGAGAGGTCGTTGATGATAACGAAACAGCAGTAGGCAAATATGCAGGAAGTAGCACAACAATGCTTTCAGACATCGAAAGCATACAAGTTTTTCCGCTGATTACAAGCGTTAAAAGAAGCTAATGTTTATTTGCAATGCATTTCTGCCAAACCGAATGATGTATTGCCAGTTAGCTCTATTGTACGCATTGTTAATCACGTTGTAGAAAAAATGGACAAATGGGAATGGAAAAAAGAGGAAAAGAGTCATTAGGTTAGCTGAGGTGATATATGGATATTAGTAGTCACCCAGTGAAAATAGAGAGAAGGCAGACCTGCATGACCTGTAAAGTTCTTTCTTTAGCTACACTTTTTTATGCATTTGTTTCTATCTTACTTGATTTCTTTCGCTTGCTAGTTTTTTTTTTTTGTTTGTTTTTGTTTTTTGCTTTATTTGTTATGCGATTTGCCATGCTTTCTTTCACATTTTGTGTTCCTCTAACTTTCTTTCTTTCTTTTTTTAATCTTTCATTAATTCACCCCATCCATTACATCTTAAATCCTTTCATTCATTCATTCATTTTCTTCCGCTTAGCCGTAATTCGGGTCGCGGGGGCAGCAGTCTAAGCAGGCCCCCGCCTTCGACTGCTGCCCAATCCTCACAGCACCGTCCCTTACGGTCCCTCCTGCAGGTGGTGAGCCCACGGGAAGGCGGCCCCACATCACTCCGACGTCACGGACCTTGATATTTCCCTCGTAAGGGACCCCCGGAGCATAGAGGGTTAAGGGCCTTGCTCAAGGGCCCAAGAGTGGCAGCTTGGCGATACCGGGGCTTGAACCCCCGACCTTCCGATCGGCAACCCAGCGCCTTAACCGCTGGAGCCACCACTCCCCCACACATCTTAAATCATCTACCAAAAAATACTTGTTTCCTACCTCATCCATCCATCCATCCATCCATCCATCCATCCATCCATCCATCTATACATGCATCCATAAATCCATACATACGTCCGATCTAAAGTCTTTTTTATATGTATTTATTTGTATAGTTTGCTCCTTTACTCAATTCTGTTCTCTTTGCTTTCCCCTTTCTTTATTTCTCTCTCTCACTCATTCCCAGCAGCAGAATGATGTTTTTAA
This sequence comes from Silurus glanis, assembly GCA_014706435.1. NCBI lineage: Eukaryota > Metazoa > Chordata > Actinopteri > Siluriformes > Siluridae > Silurus > Silurus glanis. Next base: position 2,839,595 of record JAAIIK010000425.1, read on the forward strand.
TTAAGAATTAATAATTGTTCAGGTTTTTCCCCAATCTTTATATATAGTTCAGCCTATCTTGATGGCCTGTTTGATAATAATTTTTGGCTAAACCATTTTTGTTTGTGTGTGTGTGTGTGTGTGTGTGTGTGTGTGTGTGTGAGAAAAAGAGAGAACCAGAGTTAAAAATCTCACACTGTCCTCTCTCTAACTGAATCTTTGAAGAGTTAGAGGAGGTTATTAATAGCATTTTGAGCTACCTTCTGTCTTTGGCTGCCATGTTTGCCCAGTGTGAAGTGTGAAAGAGGCCTAAGAATTTGCAAACTGTACACTACTACATGTGTGACGGGCTGTAAAAGCGTATGGGACAGAACGAAAGAGGTCTTAAAAGCTCAGCTTTGCGGTGTGCGCTAACAAGGACAATGTGCTAATAAGGACAATGTTACAATGTGTAAATGAGCAGGAAAGATGAAATAAGGGAGAATGAAGGACTAAATGAAAGCAAATAAAAGCAACTAATTATAAAGTACTGTAAACTAGACAAAGTGCTACTGTATTGGAACAGATGTTGTGTTGAGGAAGACATCTGGAAAAGGGGACTCAAAGAATAGAAAAGATAGTCAAGTTCGTTTAGTAGATTTATGTTAGTAAATGATTCATACCAACTAGATTTTAAAATTAGTCTGAAATGACTTTTGAATCATAAATCTTGGTAAGGTGTTCATTGAATTCATTTGCCTTTTCTATTATGTCCTCAGGGTGAGAAACAAAGCAGTAATGGTTTTCATCATGTCGCAGCCTGAAGTGGTCTAGACGCTTGGGTGTGAGTGATTGTGTGCTAATCCAATTTTTTATTATTTCAGGGCTGCTTAGCTAATAAAAACTGCATAATAGTTATAATCTTATTGTCAAAACCAATAGTGCAGCTTTAAGATGTGATTGGGTTCGTTTGTGACACACAAAGCTATTAAAAAAGTCACAGAGCTCTGGAAGAACCAAGGATGTGAACCGGTTCCTGATAAAGCCAGAGTTATAAATACAAACAAACATAAGACTGACCTGACTAAAAATAATATTTTTGCTTTCCATTTTACGCAAATGTGCAAGGCATATATGTATGAGTTGTGGAATATTTTGGAAAAATAAAATTGGCAGTGTTTAGTTGTATAATATTTTTTTTTCTGTACTCCTGACATAACAATGGCAGTAATGTCAGATCAGGTGGAGAGAGAGAGAGAGATAGAGAGAGATAGAGAGATAAAGGAAACTACTGGAGCTCTCTGGCCCACTGCCTACTGACCATCCAATGTAAACATCGATAAGACCGGCATTTTAATTATGTTTGGGAATAAAAGAGTGGACAAGTGCCCACTTTTTTTCTTTCAAACCCTGTGATCCTACAAAGTCAGTCTCTGTCCCTCTTTCTTTCTATATATATTTTTTCAGCAGCCTGCAATTTAGCTAATCGATTCATGACCAAGTAAAACTATAACAAATGAGTCCAAAATACTCCTTGTCAAAATTTATTTCTTTATAAACTTTATTACTCTCACCAAAAAGCTGATTTAGCAATTCTTTCCATCTTCCAATATTTTCTTTCAATGAGGCCTTATTTTAGACCTTTTCATAAATTAGCCTAATTAACCATTACTCAAATACGTTATCTTAATAAACTGTGATTTTGGTTTGTTTAAGTAATTCAGTAACTTTGAACTAAACTTCACCATGTAGCTGAACACTGTAATGGCATAGAGACAGCCATCCCGGACAAGCAGAATTCATTTGCCTTTATTTTGTCGCATTCTTTGTGCTATGTCTCAATTTAAATGTGATAATAGTCCCATTATATGCTATGTATACTCTGTAATATATATGCCATGGTTACATGTGGCAGCTCATTAACTAAAACAGTGATTAAACAGAAATAAACTGAGCAAATCTTCAAAAGTCTTAGAATGAATGGTTTCTTTGCCGCTATTGGAACATAAAGACCTGACTATTGCAGTCTCCTCTGAACAGTGTAAATTGAAATATGTCTGACTGTTGAACTCCAAGAAGATTTATGTAAATCGGTGGGTTCTGCGGCTCGTAACTCTAACATACTTAACTTGTCCTTTGCAGCAGAGGTAGCTCTGGGTCTTCCTTTCCAGGGACGTTCCTTTTGAGGACCTGTTTCATAAACATTTTTTGTGGTTTTGTAGACAGCACTCAGGGATACATTTAAAGGTTTTGAGATTTTTACGATTGACTGACATTCATTTCTTAAAGTAATGACAGACCGTCTTTTATAATCTACCATCTTTGTACAGTAATCTATTTTGGATAGATGCCCTTGCTTTTTTTTTCATGTGGTCCATAAATATTAAATGGAATTTCTCTATCATGAATTTAATTTAATTTCCAGCAGCCATTAGAAAAGATTAGACATTTAATGAATACTGGGCCTAAAAGTAGATGTCTGGTTGTGTCCTGGTATCTGAATTGGATTTTAAAGTAATGCATTAAAAAGAGCAAGATTTACATCTGATCGCTGTATCATATGATTTGGCGCTCTGTTAATAACTACAGACAACCTTTTACCTCTCTGACTTCCCGTTGTCCTAAACGAAATAATTTAATCTGCTCAAACACAACAATTTCACATGGCCTAATATTTTTAATACTTGGAAGCATAAACAATAAGGAACTGGATGTTTATCGCTGCTACAAGGTAAGTGCTTTCGAGGACAAAAAAATTTATGAGTAATAAACCATGTCAGGATGTGTTCTAGGAAAAGAATCAGCTTCAGGTTGGAAACACTTCTCAATGTACTAGATCACCATCACTGATTTTTCTTTTTTTCTCAAAGCACACACTATATATAAACAATAAAAAAGACTGAACATCAAGTTTATTGTCATTGCATAAAGGGTGCTTAGAGAGTGCTTTATGTATTTATATATAATGAAATTATTGTGCTGCAATTTCAAACTCCTGCCCAGACAGAGTGCAAAATAATAGATCAACTCTTAATATAGTACAGAAACGTTTAACTGTATGTAAAAAAACCTTTTTTTTTTTTTTTTTTGCCTGTGCAAAATCGTTAATGTGCTCTAGGCAAGGACTAATGGAACTTGCTATACTTTAAGGAATGGAAACTTTATACGCAGCCTTTAAAGTGGCCTAGTAGGAGATGTTGCACCTTCCACATCAGAGTACATGGACATTCAGAGTCTGATATCACAGTCACTGAATTACATATGATTTCATTAAAAGAGAATCCTGCGATACTAGATTTGGAGGAATAAAATTTTTTTTATCTTCGCTCTTAGATAGAGCGCAGTCTTGTGTTGACGTCTTCGCGTTTCGATTTTACAGATGTGGCAGGACCGTGGGGTTACTGAGGTTCGGCGGCAGTGACACGCACAGCCTAGCACTGATAGATGAAAGACCCTGTTTTTTTCCCCAACAATTAGATCAGCAATGTGCAAAGAAGCTACAATGAGGATACTTTGTTCAAAGTGTGTTTTTTTTTTTTTTCTTTTATAGAATTGTATGCCGTAGAATTTCCACCTCACAGACTGTATGCTTAGAAATGCTCTTGTATTTGTAAAAATCCACAGTATACTAGTAAGACTCTGGCACATGAGTATGATATGTGCAGTGTGGAGGCACGGTGGCTTGATGCCAGGCAGATCTTGTTGGTAAACATCCAGTAAAGAGATGACAGAGAGACTTTTGCAGCTACATGTGTTGGGGGTGTGTCTATGCAAATGAACACATATGAGGGAATTGTGAGGGTTTGACAGGCAGACTGAGCCGAACACCAGGCCATGCTTGCTTTCCTTCTGTGTGGCCATACTTTTGACTGCTCTTGACTGAAAACGCTTTCATTTGTGTGTGTGTGGCGGTGCAGGCGCGTGAATGGCAGCGACCGCTGAAGTAAACAGCGACCCCGAGGTATGTTTGCATTTTGCATCGACTGACTGCCGATATATTATGAGATGCTGGAGATAATAATTGAGTGCTTTTTCTTCGCTGAGACTTATGAAGTTTTGTTCTGGAGTTTGTATTTCGCTGTGGTTGACATGTTATCGTGTAATCTTTTAAAATCTCTTTTACTGATTTGCCATTATATGAACTTGGACGAACCTGGTCCAGGTTTATGTTTGTATGATTTCATGTTGTGCACATACAAGCATACATGAACGCTTTTAAGAAAGGATTGCATCTGCAGTGTAGGGAGTGACAGAGCAGAGTGTTGTGTGCACCTGAGTTGCTGCATGAGAGGGTCCCTGTGTACTTAAGTCTCACACAAACACACGCACCAGTGTGTCTTTTATCGTGTCTCACAAAGAGCCCTGCTGTACCGATCTGAACAAGCACATCATTCACAGCTCCAATTTATACATGCTGCTGGAAGAGCCTTAGATTCTCACAAGATCCTGCCACAATTATCCTTTTTCTTTGACCTGCTACTGCTAGACATTTCAGAATGCCCTGGAAAAATGATCACATCATGTATTGGGAGCAGGTGTCTCAGCCTGAGCGCTTTAGTTGCTTTACCAATGGGTTGCGGAGCATCTCAAAGTTAATATTTCCGTTCAATTTTGAGTCTGGTTCCTTTTAAGATTTTTTCTTTGTCACCTGGTCACTCCCACATTTGGCTTGATCATTAAGCATTTAAATCTTAATCTGGATTTCTGTAAAGCTGTGCAACTCATGATTTTCAAGTAAGATTTAACTGAATTAAATCATATCAACATAAGCATAATTGACACTCATACTGGCTATACACACCTCATGTATACATAGATTGTCTCCCTGGTCATTTTGCTAGTTCCCATACACAAGCAGTCAGGGAATGTTCAGCATGTTCTCCTCAACACGTCAAGACAACCACGACAAAGCTGCTGCTGATGCTGCTCATGCTGCTTATGGAATATTGACTGGATTCAAAGTTACAATCTCTCAAAGCTAACGTGAACCCTTTTTGAACTTTTTTTTTTTACCACTTAGAGAGCCACAAATTGTAATCTGGACACAAAATCACAGTGATTTTTTCTGTGCCTGATTTTATCACTAAAATAAAGAAATTCACATCATCTTGTATTTAAAAGTCCACACTTCTGTGTGAAGCACTTGGTGTTGATTAAGCAAGACTCTTACCTTTGTGTGCATGTTGGCACAAAAAGCCTTGGATGGTTGTCTACAGTGCCAATACTTGTGAAACTATGAAAGGTTCCTGGAGAGGTTTAGTGACTGAAATCACCAAACTTTCAAGTGACATTTTTTTTTAAAAGATACTGATGATGCATGTACCTTCTTTTACTCAGTCAAATCATTTCTTTTTTTGGCTCCTTGATGTCCTCATTTTCAGCCCTAAAGGGACAGTCACATTACACTTTTTCATTCCATTGACTTCCATTCATGCACATTTTTGCATTTCTTTACAAAGTTCAAGCTTTGTGAATATTGATCTTCGAATTTGTATCACGTCAAAACGTGTAACCGATAGAAAGTCGACACTCACATCGTGATCTGTTCAGAAAATACATGATTGAGGAAGCATTGATTATAGCGGATCTTATTTTATTTAACACGGCATAAAAACCTGCCTGGTTTGCCATGATGCTGCGTGCAGGAAAAGTAGTTCCATTTTAACCTTGCCATGTGATGTCATATCCGGTTGCCACCCATTTTCGCTTGCTGAAAGTCTATCGAATGCTCTCCCATGTTACTTAGGCCCATTAAGATGTTATTAGCCACATTTAGCAGGGTGTAACTGTAATCTATATCCAGTACATCACATTCAACCTTTGGATATTTTTTTCTTCTCTGCCCAATAAATCCTAGAAAATATATTTAGACTACAACCCAAAGGAGTTCATTTGATGCAGTAAGTGCTTAATTGCTGTATATTGAATTCCCATAAACAAGTTTCCCAGCATGCATCCTAAGGTTTTTGTTTTTTTTTCTTCCTGAATTTTTTCCCCCTGTATTTTAGCTAAATTCAGCACTTCCGAATTAACCGTGCCAAAGTGGCTCTGCAAAATGGAGTCGTCTGTTATTATATACTTGAGTGTATATTTTAAATGCAAATTCTCGAGTTTAGCATTTATTGTTAGTATAGTGCTAGAAAAACCTCTTAAACTTTTACCTTATCCAAGATTGCTCCATATCAGCTCCGCTCGCTTTTCACAGCATGCAGTTTAGCTACACAAAAGAGCCTTTGAGAAAGTGAAATTACCCAAGAACAAAACATGGCCTGACAGAATTTATCATAGACTTAAAAAGGATACTACGTGTACACGGTCGAGAAGTTGTTTTAATGATCCACTGCATTCTGATAATGTTTTGCACGAGCTGATGTAGCCATGGCTTGTACAACAAAGGTTTAACTACACATTACATGATGGTTCATTGCAAGTGTTCATCTTTAAAACAACAATAATGTAGCAGGCGTAGCTACAGTTATGTTAACTATGGATCCTTGAAGATTCCCAAATTTGACCATGCCTTTTGACAATATGTTTGCTGTATTTGTGTGGTATTCTGGAAAAAAAAAACATTGGATGTTGTTGTAGATGAAGTCTGCAAGCAGCCAGTTGGCTAGTGTTTACATGAAGTTGTATGTAAAAGGAAAGAAGAAATCCTGGTAATTCCAGCATGTGCTAAAGCCTGGACACTGTATAATTCACTGGTAAATGTTTTAACAATGATTATAGGTGATGTTTTTTGTGATTACCTTCACCTGCTAGTTATTGACCGCTGTCAACAATATCTGGCTTTAACGTCAATGTATTGATTGCTGCAGGAAAGTAACAATAGATGAAGAGGAAAATGTCATGAGAACAGATCTTAATGTTGGTCCTAGTGATGCTTTCGATGTAGTTCTCTCTTAAACCTTCCACTTTCCTTTTTTCTGATGCACCTACTGAAATGCTGCCTTGTCAGCTTGTAACTTTGGTGAGATTTTCCACTACGTGGAAAGAAGCAGGATTGCACCAAAAGCTGGTTAAAGACTTAATTATAGTAAAAAGTTGCTAGCTGATGGGCCTGACAGTGGTCTTTCTTCCTTTTTTTCTGGAATACTCACTGGGAATTTCTAGAGCATAATCATTGATTAAAAGCATTAAAAATACACATAAACAAATATCCCATCTTCAAGAACATTGGCTGGGTTGCAGTTTGCTACTTACTATATCATTATTTGAGTGAAAACTTAAAACTCGATGTGGAATCATCATGGGTGGCTCAGATTAGAGTTTTGCTGATTGGGCCCCTGGGGGCAGCTCGATGAGGCTGAAGGACATCACGTTCCATAGCACACTGGTATAAAAGGCCAGCCATTGTGTTGTTATCTGGGTTTGAATGAGCTATATGGAGCTTGTCCTGTAGAGCCAAACAAATTTAATTTGGTCAATCCTGTTCCACAGAGGTTCCACAGGTGAGCACTGGTTTAAAAGGTCTATAGGTAAGCCTTTTGAGCAAGGTAAGCTCCTCTTATATGGTGTGATGTGTCTTTATGTCCCCAGCCTTTTCTGCTTTTTGCTTCCTCCAAACGACACTCTCTGATTCGCTGTGTATAGACACCAAAAGCTATTTTCCTAAAAGGAGGACATCGCAGTCTTGACCTACTCTAAGACTCTATCATGGATTATACGGAACGGTTTCTATTTCTAGTCAGCTGAAAAGTAGGCTGAGCAATATTTTAAGGTGCTTTACTTCAGAATGTGATATTGTTCACAGCTGATGGAAGAGAGACACATATATGGTTTGTAGATGCTTCCTCACTATGTTTAATGATGGAAGCCTGTTGTTAGACTATTGACCATTGTCTTGAAATTGGGTCAGTATACCCTGATGTTGGTAATCTGATTGAACATTGATCTTGCAGCGAAGAGGGTTAAAACAGGTCAGCAAAATCTAATCAAATTAAAACTGAGTCAGTTAACATGACAAGCGCTTTGTTTTTAGATTCAAGTTTCCATTTTGTTTTGAGGTACCTTCTATTTTTTTTTTTGTTAATGGACCGAATTCAAGCGCATGATAGACTGACTAGCATGAAATTCCTAGCTGTCCCCATTGATAAATACTTTTGCCTTTAAGCTTCCAGATGGATTTTTCTCCCTGTATAGCAAATAGTTTGTGAGATGTGTATGGGTGAAAAGAAAACCTACTGTATATGGTTAGTACAGAATATTTCTGGTATTAAAATTTATTTCAGCTCTTGAGTTTTGCTTTGGTCACTGTGGCATATTTTAGGAACTTACTCAGTGTATAGGCTCTTCAAAAATAAATAGTTTAATGAACACTGACAGGTCTAGACAAACAGATTTCTGTTGAGATATTATACTTCATCTTTTTAGATGATGTAGAAATGCCTGCTATATGCAAACCGCTTTGAATGTTGAAATGATGACAGATGAACGTAGACAGCTTTGTTTGCTTATTCTGGCATTCTTCATCATTATTAGCATCCACTTGTGGGGTTCAGACCAACTCATTTTTTTTCTTTTCTTTCCCTGTCTGCCCAATCTCACCAAACATGGCTGACCCAGCTCTTACATGTTTGCCTTGTCTTCAACTTTGCATTTGCATCTTTCTCTAAATGTATATCCCTTCCTTGTTTGGAGATGGTAGACTGCACAGTATCCCCTGTAGCAATGGAGGACAGTGAGCAATGGAAACCAATTGAGGACTGTCATAGTGCTGTGCAGTCTGATGACCAGGACTCTATTCCAGCATCTTCTAAATCAAAGAAACTTGAGGATGAGCAGGTACTGGCAACAATTCATTAACCCCCCACTAGTTCATTTCCTGATTTTTAAACTTTTAGCAATTCTCCATTGCTCATGCAGTTAATGTGTGGTGGAAGACAACCTGCAAAATTGATACAATTTCTAAAAGAGTGTGTCATGATCTTCCCTTTGTTGCATTACTGAGATTTTGAGCACCATTTCCTGTTTGGATTTAATGAGGCACCATAATTTTTTTTTACATATTTAAACAAAATGTGATATATAAGATATTTAAATACATGTAAATGATTTAAATATGGGTGGTATGCATTCAAAATATTTAGTATTTTTTGTCACTATTGTGCTGCCTATTGAACAATTATAGACAGCTAACAGCTCTCTCATTTATTTATTTATTATAGTTTATTCAAATAAATTTAATTTTGTCTCACTACCTTATCTTTGTGTATGATTTTGATCTGTATATAAAAATAAGTATCCATGGTTTAAGTGGTATAATAACCAATTGCATAATAATAATAATGTTTGCTAGTTCCTGACAACATATTCAACTATAATACATTTACATTTATGGCATTTAGCAACACCCATATCCAGAGCAACTTATTACTGAGCAATTGAGGGGTAAGGGCCTTGCTCAAAGACCCAGCTTGGTGGTGCTGGGATTTGAACTCACGACATTCTAAGCCAATGCCTTAATTACTGCATTTTATGCATTTCGGTCCCGACAAAGATTCCTGTGATGTAGTTTGAAGCAACTTTGAATTTAAACTTATACTGTTAAAATTACAGTCCCTGCAGTTGTTCTTATGGAAACACCTGCTATAAGTTACACATGTAATGAATATATATGTAGACTGATGTGAATTTAGTGAATTTTGGGGTAGAATTGTAGCATTTAGGCACCACTGAGCTACCACCTCCCCAAGAAAACCCTTTAACAGAAGCCAGCTATACATAGCTAACTTGTTTATTTGCCACTATGTGTGGTTATTTATTTAAGAAATGTTTAACTTAAGCTCTACAGAAATTGCTTAATATTTGTAATTTATTAGCACTTCATGTTTTTACTATGGACTTTATACTACAGCACTTCTGTATTCAATTCGGGATCTGTCAAGTATGATTTGCTTGCAGTGGTTTTGGTGCCACGTGTGCACTTTCTGTCAACACCTTCTATAATGCAACTTGTCCAGTCCACCATCTGGAATAAGAATATGCTGAGTGAACCGATTCTTATCTGGATACACTTGAAAAGCAATGTCATAATAATCTGTTTCACAACAACTCTCTTAATACAGTGAGGTCCAAAAGTATTTTGATAGCAGTACAATTATTATAAAAGAAATTTGTAATATCACCACAATTAATTTTTAATTATGAGATTAAGGTTGGAGTGAAGTGTAGATCTTTGTTCTTAATTAATTTTTTTTAAACAAAATAACTGCATTTACATATTAGGAATTCAATCTTAGTTACATAGTTTCTTGAATTAGTGAAAAGCATACTCAACTGGGTTGAGGTCAGATGACTTTAAACAGCAGTAACCATCAATAAACCCAAGTGACCATTGGCAGCTATAGATGGCTTTACATATATTGTAAGATGATGTGGAATGCTTTGGCTCACGAGCTCTTCCTTTCCTTTTTTCCGTTTTATTTGTATAGTGCTTTTGACAGTGGGCATTGTCTCGAAGCTGCTATGCAGATATAAATATATTACAAATAAAATTTTTAACATTTAATATGTAACCTTCTCCATACTGTTCTCTTTTCATCATTCTGGTATAAGTTTATACTGTTTCATCTGTCCAAACAAATCTTGTTCCAGAACTAGGCAGGTTATTTTTAGATGCTTTCTAACAATGTCTAATCTGGCTTTCATGTTTTTAAATGTTATTACAGCATTCCTTCTTTTTGCAAATGTCTAATACTGTCTAACACTCTTAATGTTTCTGCTCTCTCTGTCTGCTCTTTGTTTTTTGTTTTTTAATTGTTTTGTTTTATGATTGCCTTCTTGAGTTGCATCAACAACCCTTTTAAACCGCATAGTGACCATTCCCATTATTCACTACTAGAAGCAAGTTTAACACTTATTCAATTTTAGATCTTTTATCTCCTTAATCTGTAATGAAATTAAAAGGAGAAAAAGAAAAAATAATATATATATATATATATATATATATATATATATATATAATATCTCCACACCTGATTATTCAACCAATGCACTTATTTGCACAATGCAATTATTATTTGATCTTTCTGTTAGAATTTGTATTCATTGTTATTTTAACTCCTACCTTGATGAAATTTTTTTCTTGAAAGGCATTTTATTTTACTTGCAGAATTTGGTTTCAAGAACTACAAATAAGCAATGTTTTTCTTATTGTTTGTTTCTTGATATTTGTTTGTAAACTCACAGAACCACTTTGTATTTAACCACTAAAACATCTCTTTAATATCCACCTCTTGACCCATCCTCTTTTCCCAACCTATACACTTAACCTCTAACACAATTCTTACCTGATCAATCATACCTTCATACCCAATGCCATGCCCAACCTTCCCCCAGAACTCAAGCCACACCAAAGACGATTCTGATCTGGACTCTGAGCTGGAGAATATCATGGGCCATGACACTGCAAGGGAGGAGCACCTGTTTGCCCCTTGTGAGGCTGAAGGTCATGAATATTCCCACACAGTGGTATCGGCCACATATTTAAGGCTTCCATCATTATACAAAGCCCTCGGGGAAGTTGAGCCTGACCCAAAGCTCAACATTAAGGGTGGCTATGTGGATCTGCCACCTACTTTCAACCCATCATCCATCAGCCCTTCCAGACCCAAGAGTCCATGGGGTTGCTTTGACCCTTATGACTCCATTGAGGTAATGATGGGTGTCATGGTATATTGTAAGTCTTGAATGGAAAGAGGATAGGTGGTTTTCACAATATAAAATGCATTTAAAAGGAAAATAAAAAAATAAAGTATGTGTGTGTGTGTGTGTGTGTGTGTGTGTGTGTGTGTGTGTGTGTGTGTGTGTGTATATGAATGATATTCAAATAGTTTTGAAGGATGAACAGAATTCCTGTCTGTCGTTGTATTACAGCATTGGCCATGGAATTTAATTCATTTAGATTTTTTGCATTTGGCTTCAGTCATCATCTTAATGGCAGGATTATGCTTGGATACAGTCAAATTACCTTGCATTATGAAGTTACTTTTCTGTGTTGGCTTGTACTAGTGTTTTATAATGGTAAAACAGCTCCAGGGTCCCTGATTATGTACGGCTTTGCATATTCTCTGTGTGTTTCTGTGGGTTTCCTGTGGGGTTTCTCTGGCTTCCTCCCAGTTCCCAAAATCATTCTGTGGATTGTGTATTCAGTACATAAAACTGTCCCATGTACATGAGTGTTCAAGGTATATTCTTGTTTTGTACCCAGTGTTCCCAGGTTAGGCTCTGGAACCAGCAACCCTGACCAGTATAAAGTGGTCATTATAGATGAATGAAAGTCAATCAATTAATCAATCCCAGGTTGCATTTGACTGTGCTTTTTTTGTGTGCATTTTCTGCTTAGTCTAGTTTTTTATTTTTACTACTTCCAGAAACGTGTTCCAAATAGATTCGTTATTTTGATATCCCCCTAAATGTGAATTTTTTTTTTTATTCAATGTTGGAAGGGGCTCACTTCGAACCAACTAACAAGCTGGATTGATGTAAGGTCTTATTTGAGGCGATTATGGGATCATAAATGAAATGTACAGTAGTTGCCTTTTGGCAGAAGCCATCCAAAACTTATTTAAGAAGGAACTGGATTCTCATATGTTGGTGTAGATTATAACTGAAAGCCCAAACACTTTGTTTAAGATTTCAACAGCCTGTTAATTACAAACATGTTCTTTCCTTCAACTTGGTGGGGGAAAAAGTTGAAACTGTTTTTCTGTAATGGTACGTCACGATTCATTTCTCAGCTATTACTACCTCCTAAAGATCACATCCTTTATTTGGTTCAGCTGAATGCTGCCAGATTTTTTTTTTTAGGCTAGGTTTAACAAGCATTTATTTTCTGAGTAATTTATTAGTAATTAGAAATTTTTATTTTCTGAGTAACAAGCATTTATTTTCAAAGTTAACTTTCTGGGTTGATTAGGCCCCTGTGTGCGTGTGTGTGGGCGGGCATGTCTGATATATAAAAATGCTGGTAGTCCTTTCTACACTTGTAATTTGATCTAATAAAAAGTGGCTACTTTTAAAGCCTTCTTTCTATTCCCTCAATTCTGTCACCATTTGGTTTCCCAAATACAGAATAACTTTGCATTGCTCTTGAGGTTTAAAATAGCCAAGGGCTGAAAGGATCCTATATTATGTAATTTTCTGAAATACCACGTTCAGTCTGAGCTATAGCTAACTGCAGGTTATTTACTCCTTCTCTCTCTCTCTCTCTCTCTCTCTCTCTCTCTCTCTCTCTTTCCAACTCTCTCTCTTTTATCTTTGGTTTTCCCTTTATGATATTGTCTTTAGGACCAGGATAAAGAATATGTGGGCTTCGCAACCTTGCCAAATCAAGTGCACCGCAAATCAGTGAAAAAGGGCTTCGACTTCACTCTAATGGTAGCAGGTAAAATAAACCTGATTGAAATTCTACTGGGGAGTTTAAGGTTTCTTTGGGGCACCATGCTCTTTCCATTTGTTCTCATTCTTTTCCTTTTGTGCTCACTTAGGGGAGTCTGGATTGGGCAAGTCCACCCTCATCAACAGCCTCTTCCTCACAGATCTCTACAAAGACAGAAAACTTCTCAATGCTGAAGGTAATCCGTATGCCAGATCATAAATATGTGAATGCACGGAAAGGTTTATTTTACCAATACTTACTAATCCCATGAATCGGTTGCCCAGAAATTATAGTATAGAAATAGATTTTTTTTATAGATTGCATACATTTGCATAGAGTTTGTATTTTTTTTTTGTGTGTGTACTAATCACATACCATGTCTGCAGTTCTGTATTTTCAGTGTTACTAGATGTTTCACTTTTACTTTAAACTTTTCAGTTCTTAATAGATGACAAAATCTGCACATACTGGACATTATATCAAAAGAAAACATTGTATGCTGTTATTTTCTGAGCTTTCTGTTGTACATTAGTCTGACTGGAGAAAGAGACGAGCCTGTTTTCTGTTCCAGAGCGGATCACTCAGACAGTGGAAATCACAAAGCACACAGTGGACATTGAGGAGAAGGGTGTAAAACTCAGGCTCACCATTGTGGACACACCAGGCTTTGGGGATGCAGTTAACAACACTGAGTGGTATGAGTTCTGCATTATTTTCATTGTCATGATGGAACCGGTTTGGGTCTTCTAGACCAAGTAAAGTGAAAATATAATTCTACTGAATCTAAAGCATCCTATACAATCCTCTGCCTTCAACTTTGTCTAAAAAAGGTCAGCTGTTCAAATATTTTTGTCCATATGGTGTATATAAAAAGGACTTCTCAAAAGGTTCTTAGCATCGTATAAGGGGTTCTACTTAGCACTTCTTCTGACAGATAAAGACTCTCTACAGCATTCAATTCAATTTCGTTTCATTCATATAGCACTTTTAACAGTGGACATTGTCCCAAAGCAGCTTTCCAGAAATAAATAGAATATAACATTTGAATTTATATATTAGATGTTAAGTTTAGTGTGAATTAAACTAAAGTTGAGTTTATTAAGTTAAGTTAAGAGCGAGCCAGTAGCAACAGTGGTAAGGAAAAGCTCCTTGAGGTGGTATGGGGAAGAAATCTTTAGAGGAATTTATTTAATTATTATTATTATTGTTATTACCTATCATTTTTATTTATGGCCTCATCAGCAGGCTTTTTCCAGAGCGACATGCAAAAGAGCTTTGAAGTCTCTATCGATAAATACAGTATAAACCAATGCAATTCTGGTACTGGTTCACTAAATAACAGACTAAGGACTCCACCAGTCTTTAAACTCCATTGTGAGAAAATTTGAATTAGAAATAATTAGATTATTAGAAGGATTTTTTAAAAAAGGAGAAGTGCTAATTTAAGTACTTCCATTTTAGATATACATATAAATGTACACCTTATACAATATACTTGTACACCTAATAATAAATCATTATAACAAATCAAAAATATTATTTAATTGTCATAAATAATAATTTAACTATTAGTAATTAACTAGCATGTTTATGATTTCAGCTGGAAGTCTGTAGCCGATTACATTGACCAGCAATTCGAGCAGTACTTCAGAGACGAGAGTGGCCTGAACCGTAAAAACATTCAGGACAACCGCGTGCACTGCTGTCTTTACTTTATTTCACCTTTTGGTCATGGGTAAGGGAACACACACACACACCGAACACACACACACACACACACACACACACACACACACACACACACACATTGTATGTGAGTAAACCATACAATACTTCATTCAAATCATTTATGGTGTTTTGGACGTCAGTGACTCACCTCCTAATCCAGTATTGTTTTTTTTTTTTTTAATCCACGATCGCCCTCTAGTGTAAATGTTTAGTAATTACATCTGTCTGAAAGGACACCTCTTGAAGCCCACCTTCAGAGAGAAAACTGACTCTACAAGGAATTGATCATCCTTCTTTTTTTAAGCAGCTATATATTCAGGCACATTTGTACTGTAGCTATAGTAACCTATACATATGCTTGATGGATATGGTATATAGTTTACATGCGTGTCAAAAGATTTTGCTTCTGTCAATGTCTATCCCCAAATTGTTCATTTTTATGCAATAATCTTCATTTCATTGAGTAAGTGCATTTAAGTTTTTTCTCATTAACTCACCCTCATGAGGAAAAAACTCTTTTATTTACTCCACATTCACACTCACAGGAAATGAAAAACAACAAGCAGTGAGGTGTGTGTGTGTGTGTGTGTGTGTGTGTGTGTGTGTGTGTGTATGGCAGGTCACAACATTGAGCTTAATCTCAATTAGAACCGATGCATATTTTCCTTCATTATGAAATATTATCCATGTTTTGGAGCAACCCTGGTGTTTTTAACTGCTCTCCTTGGTTACAGACCATTTAGAATGTAAAATACATTGAACAAGAAATCATAAGAAAAAAAACATTGTCTGATTTTTAACAATAGTACACAGTGATGTATTCTATACAGAATTATCAATGAAGTGTGTGTGTGTGTGTGTGTGTGTGTGTGTGTGTGTGTGTGTGTGTGTAATGATATTGGGTCTTTTTTTGCAGTCTCAGGCCTTTGGATGTAGAGTTTATGAAAGCCCTACATGAAAAAGTCAACATTGTGCCAGTCTTGGCCAAGGCAGACACACTCACCCCCGGTGAGGTGAAGAAAAAGAAAATTAAGGCAAGTTCACGAACATAAAACGGACAGGATTGTGCTGTATACGTAGAGATAATGTTACAAAAATCTATTTATTGATCCTTAATTACTTACATGTTATTTATGTTTAATGGATATATATTTCAGTGTTTTTGCACATTTGTGTTGCTCTTTAGTGGGGTAGCATGTGGGAAACGATCTTTTTAAGCATACAGGATATAAGCAGAATTGACTGCCCAGAGAACTTTATCAACATGATTTCATGCAGTGCCAAATTAATGAAGCAAGCAGCAAGATCATAAATTTATGTTTCATTTTATAGGCAGATATTACCCACCGTGTCGCTTAAATGATAGCAGTATGCTTTACGTTTCTCTTGCATGTACAGTTGAATGTTTGAAGGGTTACTAAGTGTTACTATAGCAGAATGGTGTTTTGTTTTTTTACATATATTGATCGTATTGTTTTAATCCAGGCTGTACACGCATGTGTTTTGAGGGTGTATCTTTGGCACGACACTGAAGGAAAGGGGCTGGGCTACTTACAAGGGCATCTTTTAAAATCACTAGCTTCACCTTTAATAGTGCGTCTTTAACAGTAGTGTGTACCTGGACAAATAGTTTGATACGTGTACTTTTGCTGTGGTGTTGAATCGCATTCTTTTTATCAGGATATCTGTTTAAAATAAACACCAAACTGTATGTTAAAGGGTTGTACTGTAATTATGCTGTTTGTTGTTTGTTGAAATTGTTCTATGTATGAACATCCCTCGTTGTAGATTCGAGAAGAAATCGAGCAATACGGGATTAAAATCTACCAGTTTCCTGATTGTGATTCAGATGAGGATGAGGAGTTCAAACAGCAAGATCATGAACTGAAGGTGTGTATGATTCACATAGCGGTCCCTGTGTGTGTGTGTGTGTGTGTGTGTGTGTGTGTGTGTTTTTCTAAAGAGAAGTGAACATAGGACGATAGAAAAGAACAACTACCTGCAGTGCAGCAGATGCCACTGCAATGCCTCACTTCTCCTAATAATTATTCTCTCTCTCTCTCTCTCTCTCTCTCTCTCTCTCTCTCTCTCTCTCTCTCTTTCTCTCTTTCTCTTTCTCTCAAAAACCTGTACCTTTGCAGGAGAGCATTCCTTTTGCAGTGATCGGCAGTAACACAGTCGTTGAGGCGAAAGGAAAGAGAGTGCGGGGTCGACTCTACCCCTGGGGCATTGTAGAGGGTAATTTCTTCATGGATTTATGTTGCAATCATTATGGGATAAAATGTAACACGTAGCCAGTGTTGTATTTTTACACTGAATATTTAATAATGTTGTTACCATTACCACAGTTTGATCCTCTAGCTAGCTTAGATTTTGTGTGTTGTGTGTGTGTGTGTGCTCCAGTGGAGAACTCTGCACACTGTGATTTCATAAAGCTGAGAAACATGCTGGTGCGCACACACATGCAGGACCTGAAGGATGTGACACGGGAAACTCACTATGAGAACTACAGAGCCCAGTGCATCCAAAGCATGACACGCATGGTGGTGAAAGAGCGCAATCGCAAGTATGAAGAACACACACAAA